>JAODFZ020012040.1:0-14155 GCA_027574845.2 Deinopsis erosa
CACTTAGTGTTTCCATCCAAGTGGAGAATTTGCTATACGTGTCCAACTCGATCAGATTTATATTGTATATATGTATATGTATGTCTGCTGTGTGTGTGTGTGTGTGTGTGTGTGTGTATGTGTGTATGTACATTTCGTATTCAAACGTTTTCATGAATAAAAAGTATTTCTTTGAAAATGTTCAAGTGTATATAAGAGGCTCGACCTCACTTGAGTTTCAACTCCAAAACGGAAACCATTACTCGATGCAAAGAAACATGTATAGACCGGATGCACGATTTAATCATAATTATCAGATTCTTTTGAAGAAGATGGGAATGAAACAAGCTCTAATAAATTCATGTTGAGAATCAATTATTTCCTCTCCTTTGCACACTCGCGTACTCTTCTTAAAAGACATCCAATAAGAGAATGGCAGTACGAGAGAGTGAGAAGAGAGATAAAGTTTATACAAAAAAAAAAGGATAATTTCCGTTTTTCATTCTATATATCTAAGCAATTTTCTCGATGGTTAAAAACTTGAATAAATAGTGCTTAAAGCGGTAATTCTCTGATGTGTGTGCACATATATACCCACATACCCCACATACATACATATAGAGAACTACAGAAAAGAAAGATGAGCATCACAAGAATATAAAATATGCATTAAATATGTATGAGCAAAGGTAACTTCATGCTCTACAACCATGTATGTCAAGTAATTATATGGCAGCCAAAATGTGTTTTTTATCCTCGCTTATTCTTAAGTGGTTTATTTTATGAGATTGCTCCGGTTTAGACCCACTGGCTGTTTATGCATTTCATTCCTTTTAGTGACTAGCGCATCCGTTTTCTTTTTAATTTTATAATATAACGAGCCCATTTCCTTCTAATATTATATTAACCGGTAATTGCATGTTAGTAATGATTGAATGCCTATTACAAAGTTAAATCTTTAATCCTATATAAAAAAAAAACCTTCCTTCCTTCACCAATCATTTTGTTTCATGTAAATTGTAAATGAATTTAAGTTTATTTCAAACATCGCGAAATAAAATTAATTGTTTTAATATAAATTTAACTAGAAATGTTTTCATTCAGCAAAAATCGTTTTATATAACAATACCATCAAATAGAATTATATATTAGGAAACTATGTTTATACATAGAAAAGTAAATAAACATGACCATGTTGAATTCTATTCATAACATTCAACTCAACATTTAATTACATTTCATAAATTTGCGTTAAATTAAATAAAAACTAATTTCAATTGTGTAAATATCGATTGCATAATTAGAAATTTTATTATGAATTATAATGCCAAGTTTAAATCTAAAAAGAAATGTCAAACTATTATTAAAATAAATGTTTAAACATTTAATATGATTACGTGTTTTGTATATGGAGCAGTATATAAATAATATAATTTTTTTAAGTTTCCCTTATTGCGTACTTTAATCATGGAAGCTTTTATTGTATTTCAGAATGAAACTCATATCTTTTAAAATATTAAGCAATAAAATTCTATTAGATGCAGTGTTACAAAACCACTAACCTACACCAACACGCTTTGTTCTTTGCTTTATACTCCTACGAGTCGAGTTTTAATTTGATTTTATCTAAATTATTTTTATTCGTCCGCACACTCACTCACTCACACATACACACACAGAGAAGATTTTCGAAAAGAAACGAAGGTGTTTTTATTTACATTGAAAAGAATAAATTTGTGAAAAAGGAGACACCGCGGTATGTGTACGTGTCAACAGGCCGGATTTCATTAATTTAGATTTTTTTGTAGATTTATTTATGGCTTCCTGGGTAGATGGCTCAGCAGGTAATAATGAAACTATTATAAGTCTTAAGGGCCTTCTTAAATACGGACGAGTTTCTTCTTCCCACCTCCCCGTATATACACATCTAAAAGTTTCTCATCTCAGGTTCAGGTAGCTCTTTAACTTTTCGTTCACCCTTCTTCCGTCCCCTGATGTCTGGCATTATTCTCGTTTTTCGGTGGTACATAATTGGTGGGTGTGACTTTTTAAACAATCCGTCGATGAATTTTAATGAATTAAAAGGTGGTTTAATAAATAAATTAAGTTGGAAGTTTGTTATCATTGCTTGAAGGCAATCCACTCATTCATTAAATCTATGCACTTCTTTTTCTTCTCTCTCTCTCTCTCTCTCTGTCTTATGAAATATAGAATCTTTGGAAATCTTGTTAAATGAATGATGGTGTGTGTGTGTGTGCGCATATTTGTTTTTCAACACTTAGAGAATTTTTTCAACATAGAAAAAGAACATTCGCGAGTAAATTCGTGCAAAGTTTTAACGAAAGTCAAATATTGAAAGAACTTGATTAGACCCAAATTTATTCGGGCGCAAGAAAATTAGATAAGTGCGGCGTTGTAATAAATTTATTCCAGACGAAGTTAAAAAAAAAGGAACGCAGAAAAGATGAATGAAAGGAAATCTTTATTGATTATATTGGAACAACTTCTCGAAAACTTTAATGCCAACTAAGTTAATTACTTTACAGGTTGTATTTTATGCAAATAATAAATGCCCCTTTTAATCAGTTTCGGGAGCAATTAACCCAAAATATTTTAAACTAACCGAAGGTATTCTAAGCATAGTATTTCCCCTATTTGAGGTGGATGGGTATAAATTAGACCCTTCAAAGTCTAGAACGCTTATTAAATAATTGATATTTCGAAATGTGGCATAGGCAATGAGAAGGTCTCCTCTTCTATCGAATTTCCAAACTAATATCAATAAATGAAACAATAGCGCGCACGCTGACATTTCTGCGTTTCTCTTTCCAAAAGATATAAAGTTGCAAATACTCTGAGATTGTTCAAAGTTCGCACACAAAGGCGGAATCGCAATGCGCTGGAAATTATTAGTTTCAGCAGAAGCGTAAAATGATAAATTGATGTTTTGGTCTTTCTCCACAGCGCCGCATAATACTAAATTGCTTCTAAATTTATGACAAGAATAATTAGCTTTGCATTTTTTTCTATATATATTAAAACTTTCCAATTCAACATTTAGTCAAGAAATATAATACAAGTTAGGAAAACCTGCTTCGAATCCAAAGAACAAATTCCTGAAGGTGTGAATCTGCATTGCGTGCTTGAATGCCGGATGTCTGTAAGGCTTCAAAGTTGAATGTTCTCATATTATTTTTAATAAAAATTCATTTTATATGGTTTAATCAACTGCAAATTATATCTATATAATATTAATTAGAAAATTTAATTAACTAATACATTGAAAATCCCTTAATATTACGTATACAACATAATATGTATAAAATAAAATTACCTATTGAACAACGCAATGTGATTTTATTTGACAAAAAGAATTGATCACAAAATGTGTTGTTAATGTAAATGACTTAATAAAAAACGAAACAGTTGTATTGAAGTGTTTGAAATTTTAAATGAACACATTTTAACTAAACTAAAAAAGGTAATAAAATACGTAGCAAAAAACAATTTTAATTGTGCAATCATGTGATTGTAATCTGGGTTTAATTAACCCTTCTCAAATATTATCGTTCAGTTCAGAGAAGTCTTTTAGATGCATAACAATACCTCCTCGTTGGTGGTTTATGTATTCAACCTACACACATACCTATTACAAGCCTAACAAAAAAACGAGTAGAAGAAAAGGAGAGAGAGCGCGCGCGAGGAAGAGAGATGGAGGGAAGAAGGAGCAGCAGATATTTTCTACCTGTCTGTATGTATGCGAGTGTGTCTGGCATCCGGAGCGACTAAAGACCGCAGGACTGCGAATGAATGGGGCACTCCCTAGATACCTCTGTGTCGAGTTGATTCTCTCTCAACATCCAAAATGCATTCCATTGCGTTCCACAACCACCACACACACACATTCACTCTCTCATGCAAGATCCATACAAAGACCGATCCATTCATCCTAAACAGAAATCATTACGAAAAAGTTCTCTCGCATAAATACATTCGTTACCTATAAACTTATTTCTTGCCTTAGCAAATAAAGGAAATGCTGACAAAGTAAAATAAACATTTCATTCAATTTCTTCTCAAAAAAAAAAAATCTGCTTTACTTTTTGCATTATACAAGAAATATTTTAAAGGCTGAATAGAATGAACAGATTTAGAGCTTTAAATCGTCCTTTGTTGATTTTTCGGATTTAATGAGAATTTGATCTCGATTACAATCCGGCAGGGAACGCGAGCAGCTTTATCATTCACATTTTTTGCTATTCAAATTGTATACATATTCGTTTGTTTGTTTACTATTTCACCATCAATATGTGGTTCATCAAATCAATAGCACAAAATTGATTATTACTAAATGATGACCCATATCAATGCAAATTGATGAAACACAAAACGATTCTGTCGTTCATGTTAGTTATATCAGTTTCATGTCATGTAAAACTGAGATGTGAGCAGATTCTATTCATTTCATATCACGAAAATTTCATTCCACACATATAGTATCTCATTAATTCAATTTTTCAACACGAATAAAATTTCATCAAACATTTTTTCATTCAAAAGACATACGCACTTGAATATGTATTTCGATGAAAACAACAGGAGGAAGAAGCGAAGTGTATTTAACATTTTTTGATGATTGCAGTGCGGAAATGTGCCTGGTAATAAGTCAAATCTTAAGTGAGCACATATGAAATCGCTCTCGCTCTTATAAAATGTAATATAGTTTATGTGAGGGTGCAAAGAGTACAAAACGTGCGAGAACTGTATGTATTTGAAAGACGCAGTCATATTTTTTAAAATATTCTAATGCTTTAGCACTCACGCTATAATATTTTCTTTTCTCATACAGTATGCGTGTGGAACACTAAATACAGGTTACAATCTTTTATGAAAGAATAGAAAAATGTTTTACGAAACTATAAGGAAAATCACTAGGTGCATATATTATGTATGTGTGTGTGTGTGTGTGCAAGTGTATACATAACTATGTAAACTCCACTATTAATAAAAATTGCACCCGCATTTTTCAATTTAATTGCTTATACAAATATTTGTCGAAGATTATGTATAGGAATAAGAAGGAGAAGAGAGAATTTAGATGGGAAAAAAATTAAGAAAAGAAAATGTTTAAAAAGGTTCTTGATTCTCACGTTTCCTGTTAGTATTTATGTCGCATTATGTCAAACGAAATGTTACTTTTCCGTTACAAATGTTCTATTACAAAGAATTTTTGACACATTCTTTTTGTATGTGTGCAAGTCCAAGCACTAAACCAATTGGGACTGTTTACAACTTACAGGTTATACCAATTTATTTTTGAATGGTTTTGGTCCAAAAGCTTTGTCCATTCAGGTAATTTTAGAGATGTTTTCTCTTTTCCACTGTATGCGAAAAGATTGAGAGAGCAAAAGGTATTAATGAGGTCCGTTTTGCTTGCACATGAATACGTGCTTTTCGTAGAAATTTACTACAACTTTACAATATTTCGTGCCACACATAATGGCGCATTTAAAATTGTTATTTAACACTTTTGAAGTCCTTTATTTGTCGCTTTTGCCTTTGATAAATGCGAAACAGAAAATAATAAAATCCAACCAAAAATCTACTCAACCGTAGTATACTTTCGAAAATGTAATTGTTTGTCGATTCTGCGGTCTCTGACTTGAAGCGCATCCGGTGCATTGCATCAACTCAGGACGATAATAAAAAAATAAATAAAAAACATCAGAAGCTTCATTAATATTTATAAATTTTTATGTGAATGCCAGACGTATAAGAAACTGGCTGCCCATCCGGTTCATTAAATAATTTCTAATCAATATTAAATCTATATTATGAAAAGACAAATGAATGCGCTAATATATCAACTTGATTTGTATGTAGATAGATAGTTAGATTGCTAGATATATGAAATCATAGTTTAATTAGAATAAAATTTTTCTGTTAAAAACGTTCTAATGAATTTTTAATCACTTTTCTGATGCACATATGAGAAATTAACGTAAGAATGCAATAATAGTAAAAAAGAAGTACTAAAGGGTCGAAGCAAAAATCAGTACGGTGATGCGGTGGTTACTTCTGAACCAGTGCGCAACGGCGTGGTGGAGGGTGCGAGAACACAGTGGAGTGGAGGATCCGCAAGCCTTCTGCGCTCAGTACTTCTATGACCGGTATCGAGTAAATGTTGAAGAGAGAATCTGTAACGGGCGCGTTTATTCCCCATTTCTCATTCTCTATCTCGCTCGTTCGAAGGATTTACCAGCAGCAGCAGCAGCAGTAGCAGTAGTAGCAGCAGCAGCACGTATAATTAATCTGCTTAGTGATGAATGCGAAACTTCTCATCAATAACCATTGAGGACAGAACAATGGGAAGTTAATTATGTTAAAAGTGATAGGAAAACGAGAGTTGTTCTTCTTCTTAGTGTTTTTTTAATTTAATTTAGTGCGCGTGTGGCGCGAGGGTGTTATGTATTGTGCGAATGGAAAATTATGGCCTATATGGCTGTTATTAACAATTGTACTTATGGTGTTAGATTCATGTGGAGGAATAGGTGGTCAGTGTCCGGCTGTGTGTACATGCAAATGGAAAGGTGGCAAACAAACAGTGGAGTGTATGGACCGTTCGTTAATCTCAATTCCCGACAGTATAGACACTGAAACGCAAGTATTGGATTTGTCCGGTAACAACTTGCAGATACTCCCGAGAGAAACTTTTATACGAGCGGGCCTACTCAACCTGCAGCGAGTGTTTCTTCGAAGTTGTAGAATTGGTCAAATTGATGATTTGGCGTTTAGGGGCTTAACGAACCTTATAGAATTAGACTTGTCTTACAATTTATTGACAGCTATTCCATCAGGAACATTTCAAGATGTACCTTTCCTACGTGATTTGATATTATCTAACAATCCA
The DNA here is from genome assembly GCA_027574845.2 of Deinopsis erosa. Taxonomy (NCBI): domain Eukaryota; kingdom Metazoa; phylum Arthropoda; class Insecta; order Coleoptera; family Staphylinidae; genus Deinopsis; species Deinopsis erosa. The sequence continues at coordinate 6,890 of JAODFZ020012040.1, forward strand.
ATACAAAAGATTGATAGCCATGCATTTCAAACCGTTCCGAGTCTTGTCAAATTAGACTTATCAAATTGTGAATTACAAATGGTGGCGCCTAAAGCGTTTGAAAGTATCGAATTTTTAGAGTCGTTAAAATTAAATGGAAATAGATTGACGGAATTACGTCCGAAAACAGTGGAAACATTAAGCAAGCTGCATGGTGTCGAATTACATGATAATCCATGGCATTGCGATTGTCGATTGCGGCCAGTTAAAGAATGGTTAACAAACAATAATATACCGTATCCGATTGCGCCTGTTTGTAGCGGTGGTCCAGAACGTGTCATTCATAAAACATTCGCCGAATTACATGTCGATGATTTCGCGTGTAAGCCGGAAATATTACCTGTCAGTAGATATATTGAGGCGACTGCAGGTGATAATGCAACAATTATGTGTCGCGCAAGTGCTGTCCCGATGGCATATATAAACTGGTATTGGAATGGTCGATTACTGGTTAATAATTCAGCATTTAGTTCGCATCAAAAGATATATATATTTGAGGAAGGCCATTTTGAGAAGCGCAGCAGCTTAGTATTGACCAATACACAAGAGACTGACTCGAGTGAATTCTATTGCGTTGCCGAAAATCGTGCTGGAAATGCTGAAGCGAATTTCACTTTGCGTGTGTCAATGCGTACAGCTGGGATGGTAACACTGGGGAGCGGACAGATTGCAGGCTTGAGTGCCGCTCTGGTCATTCTCATTCTATTCATTCTCTTGATTATACTTGTATTGCTTGTACGACTGCGACGAATGCCATTCTCTGAGAGTAAAACTCCTGGCCAAATAGAAGTGGTGACAGTTGTGAATGGTGGTGCTGTTCCCAATGGAAAAGCCGCCATCTCGCCAACAAATCCCACCGTGGAAACTTCCTCGTTTACAGAACGAAAAATTCCAACCGATTTGAATTTCTGTAATCCCGTACAAAAGCCACCGCGCATAAACGATATTCCCTATACAACGTCACACTACAATGGTAACGGAAGCATTATGAATCCAGGATCATGCTTTGTATCTCCATCTTCCGGTTCTGGTAATAATCCGGACTTGATTAATGACACTAAGATGCTTGGTAGTGGTGACATAGGACCGCCAACCGCAGAAGAAGCTGGCTACTCGGTTGAAGCCGTAGATCGGCCAGGAAGTGGTGAATACAGCCGCAACGCAGATTCCTTATATCCTTCGGGTATATGGGAACATGGCGATTCAGATGTGTACGCTCGCCACTTGAGTGCCACTAATCCGGCCTTCCACTACGATGATAAAACCCCAATTATAGGTGAAGGGTTAAGTGTTGCTTCCGATGATGATTTAAACTTTCGCACGAATAATAAATCTACGGGCTATCCTGCCGATTACGGTTTGCCTATAGTTGAAACAAAATCGGATTCAATTGTTGCAACATCTGCTTCACAAATAAATTTACCCACCAACGCAAAAACATTACGGGTGTGGCAGAAAGGAGGTGTACCGGTTTTACCACCGGTCACAGCACTCAAAAGAGTATTAAGCCACAATAGAAATTCACCAGACGAAGGATATCAAGAAGGATGTGGAACGGACGTTTAAAACAATACGTTTAAGGCGACCATATCAAATACCAAAGACATTGCTGTTCCTAGAACTTTAAATTAAAAGGGTAACTATTTTTTTTTTTTAAGAAAAAGTTGCTCAAACCAAATAATATCCTTTTTAAAATCCATTAAAGCAAAATGTGTGATAAGTTATTAAAAGTTTAACAAAACATTAAAGTGAGACAAAAAGGACAATTCTTTTCATTCAAGTTGATTTTTTCATTTCATGTTGTACATACTGTGAATAATGTAGATAAATAATTCTAGATAAATTTTAAAGGCGAAGTATACACACGGTTAAAAGACTGAAGATTGTTGAATATAATAATAAAAAATGTACTTTTGAAGGTAAATTTAAAAAATATATATTAAAGCATGATATGGGTACCCAACACTTCTTATCAGCACAAAATATTTCATTTCATTTTATTCCTCATTTTTCTTTCGTTTTATTACGAATTTTTTTCAATTACAACTTCTATCTCATATAAAAGGTAATCTTACTTTCTTCAAATTGAAAAAAAAAGAGTCAAATACATACAATAAGTGGTACCCATTTGAAATGTATATTAAGTTGTAAAATATATGTAAATGAAGCAACAAAAATTGATAAAAAAAACAATAATTATCACTAATAAATAAGTTATTTATTTTTATATTTATTAGAGAAGAATTGTAAGTAGATTTATATAATGTGAACTGGCTGATAAAGAAATTTCTATGTAGATCATTCCATTTCCATAGTAAAAATTGTTGTCAAAAAAAAAGAAATGATTTCTTAAGTCTTAAAACTAACAAATAAAACGAAACGGTTCTATAAATGTCAACTAATAATTATTGTAAAAAAAATATTATAAACAGTACTTATCCAGTATTCTTAATGTTACCAAAAAATGTATATAAATGTGAAATACTTTGGTGCGTACTTTTTATTAAAATACAATACGCAAAATTCCTACAAAAGAAACGATTTCGTGTACTTTTTTTCAACACTTTTATTCCCTGTGCAGGAGTCACCCCTCTTTATTGTCTTCTAACAAGACAAATTTCTGATGTATCACGTTTTATTTTAAAGACACTTCACGTTTTAACATTTGTTGACAACTTACTCGTCTTTTGTTTTTTCAATGAGGAGAACGATGACGATAGGTAAGTAAATAGATTTTCATTATAACAACATCCTGTTGCATAAAATTACAGTAACAAAAAAACTTTCTTTTATTGAAGACGATAATTAAATTAATTATTAACCAATTAATGTAAAATACAACAATATTGATAATAACTTCGTTTAATTGTCTATGAATTTTATTATTTAATTATATCTATGAAACTATGTTTAAAATAATATTGATAATCAATAACTCTCATTCAATTTGAACGGATATTATGTGTATGTAGTCGAAGAGAAGCGTAAATTTATTATTATTCATTTATAATAAATTATATAGAAGCTATGATGTGATATTAAAAATGATTGTGATAATTGCATGAGGATAGATAAATTTTAATTTATAAACAATTTGCCGGGCAATTGCAATATCAAATATTAAAGCGTATAACAATTACCATTAGTTTTCTACTTTATGATACGATGTATTGTAGCAATATTCGATAAAGGTTTCGATTTTCCTTTTCGCAAAACACACACAGCAACAACAAACAATTCATTATTTTCTACAATTTCAAATAAATAGAAACCTATTATTATTTGTTGCTTTTTATTCCTTCTTATTACTTATATATTATTGTATAAGCGGTAGGAAAAATTAGATTGATGTAGGAAAAGCAAATTGATATTATTTTCTACGAATCTTGTAGTGTATATAAATAATTTTTATGGTTAGGAGAACAAGTTGAGAGAACAATTCGTTTGGGAGTATGTACTTTGAGTGTACCAGTTCCAGCTCGGTTGTTTGTGACAATGCAATAAGACTATAGTAGTTGTAAAGTAGAAAAAATGAACTGATGCTTCTTCATCCTGTTTCATTTTTTCCTTCCATTTATATACACTATAATATATATTTATATAAATGCGGTAATCATAAGAAAAGTCATTGCACTGAACATCCTACTTTAGCACGTATAACATTTTTACACCGTATAAGTAACAAATACATATTAATTATTTAATCAATTTTAGATCTACTGATTTCATAGGCATTATAGTTTCGGTTATAATTTAATGTAAATTAATATTTCAAAACGAATTAGTGTTTGTATATTGGTGGATTATATAAATTTATATTTTTGCATTCAAATTTTCTGCTAATACGAAACAATATGTGTTTGTTATTAAAACTTTTTTTGATATACATTTTATTTAAGCTGTTTACGCAAAATAAATATTGTTTTTGCATAAAATGGTATGCATACACATAAATACAGTTTTTGCAACGGAAAAGTTTTGAAAAGTTGAATGAATTGACAAGCATTCATTAATAATTATTTCCTATTTAAATCTTTTAAGCGCGCTAGATGGCGATTATAATGAAACTTTAATGAAAGTCACCGATTTTCCAACTATTTTATTATGAGAGGCTTAGAAAATCGATAATAATTTTTGCAGCAACAAAATGTATCATTATTTTCATCTATCTATAAAATGCATTTTCTATGTACTACAAACGAAATATGTTCATGTTGGTTGCATGATTGTAGTACATGCTTATTGTAAATGATACTAATCAATTAAATTGATGAATTGTTTGGATAATTAGCTTTTGTAAACAAAAATCGTGTGCCTAGTTATGCTTAATGATATTTATTATAAATGGATACAGAAAAAATGAATGAATGAGAGGATATACACATATAAAAAAAAGGGTTTTAAACGTGAGGAATTTTATTCGCTGTGAAACTGGTTTCAGTATACCACACACGTCGGCATATGGCCTATGCTTACTTTATAACGACAAAATAATTATATTAATAATAAATTAAGAGGATTTCAAATAGCAGCTAGCTAAAGTTTTATTTTACATTTGCTCGTCAACGAACTAATTGTAAAGTTAAAAATATATATTCTTTTAATAGCAGTAGATAAAAAAAGGGTAAATTTTTAAGCAACTATTGATTTTTCATCAAATTAATTATTTAATAAGATTTAAATGTGGAGCCTGCTACTGCTACAAATACATTTTCCGTTAGGAATTAATACAATTAACCCTAATTAGTTATGTATGGGCAATCTGGATTTTGTGGCGTAGTGATGGAAGTTGACCGTAGTAGTAGAATGTCTTTGAGAAAATCGAATTTCTCTATAAATTAATCGAATCAAAATTTCGATTAATTTATTATTTATCTATCTAAGTGAGTTGAAAATCATTATGGCATTTATTCTTATCAGGGTCGCGAAATATAACCTTTCTTTCGATAAAACCACACAAATTTCGCATCACAAAAACTTTGCTGAACGGCAGATTTTAGTCAAATACGATTCATGAATACTAAGTAATGTGTTTAGGATGAAAACGAATTATATTTTTTTTCTGCTTTCTTCATGCATAATCTAAAAGTTTAAAATCCAATCATCTTCTGCGCCCCCCATAAGCACCCCAGCGCCCCCTTCGCGCGGGCGTGCAAAAACAGAGTGAGAGCGCAAAAAATCAGATCGTTTTAATTAAAATGAGAGACGAAAATTTGGGGGATCGACGAGAAGCTTGCGCATATGTTTAAGAAGATAAGAAAATATTTGCGGCATGTTAATGTAACGATTTAATTACGAAGAGAAATTAATTGTGGGTATATAATAGTAGGAGTCGAATTGGTTTCATTTCGTCACTGCCACACAAACGAAAGCCAACTCATTTCTGAATTGTAAATGATGTGTACTTGTAAGCTTATCTGTTTTTGTGTGAGGTATATACACAGACACACACACACACACACACACATAGCGACATATACATATAGAAAGATAGAAACACGCAATCTAACACTTATTCTACTTGATTATTCTCTTCCTCTTGTTGTTTTAATGCATTCCCAACTTCGCATGTTATTTTTTGTCTATGTGTATTCACTGTTTCCTTCCTTCTTTTATTAATAAACCGAAAGTAATATCTCCGAGTGACATGGAAAATATAAAATTTCACTTGGTAGCTAGTTTAAGAATAGACTATTTACGCCTTAGTGTCGTTCGGCAATTAACATTAAACAAGTACAATAAATGTGATAAGGATGTAATCAGCAGTGGTTCAAATTGTAACAATGAGCGAAGTGCTTGACAGATAAGCAGCGAATGTCTAGCAAAATTTATGTCTTCTCCGTGAGCTTTCAGGGAACGAAGTATGTATGTGTATGTGGAAGCGCACAATGACAGTAATGTAGTTTGGTTTAGTTATGTGCAGATATAATTATTATTAAGCGAAACTTTAAATTGTACTTCCCACTTGTATCTCTATAGACATGTTTAAACATTTCAGCTTTTCGACTCCATTTGACGGAATTATCTTTTCCACTTTATATTATCTAGGTCAAAAATGTAACAGACAGGCAGAAATTGTATAAAAATATTGTTAAATAAATCTAATTACTTTTTCCTTTTCTAATATTATTATTAGATACAGCTGAGTCGTAAATAGACCGTAAAAAAATCGGGCTATTAAAAAATTCAAATTATATTGAAAATTCACGATATTGAATAATTAGAGTAATAGAAAAATTCAAGTTATTGAAAATTTTAACATTATAAATGGGATATATAAAATTATTCGAGTTAGGGAAGTTTAGAATATAATTGAATTAATTATACAATCATCGTGAATAAATCAAATTCTGAAAATTTATTAAAGGAAATTAGTCAAATAAGGGTGAGATAATAAAGTAATCGCTTTTTGGGGAATTTCCTTTTGGAAGTGTGGTCATTCTATGAGCGACCATCATTGAAAGTTGAAACTTTTCACCCATTCGCACATGCATACATATATACACACAACATACGCGACACTCGACGACTTGTTTTACCCTCGTTACACAAAAGTTAGTTACCAAATTTATGGGCCACTTAACTCTAAAAACAATTAGTGAAAATTATGCTGCGAGTATTCTCAAGTGTTGTTGAATTGCCGTTTTCGGGTTTGTGTTGTAATTGCAGAACGATTTTCATCCCTTAGAGAACATTATCAACAGTTTTATCACACCCACCACCTAGATATAACTTTATCAAAACATAATTATAACTTCAATAATAATCATCATCATTATAGTATGAAAAAGTTGAATGTTGAAGTGTAACGTCTGACATTTCGCTAAGAGCTCAATGTTAATGACATTCAAATGAATTGTTTGACAATAGAATTCACAAAAGTTACATATATATACTTATTCAGAATGGTAAGTATGTAGAACTTTAAGAGCCTACGGCTAAAAATGAAATTTTATTTATACTTATATATTTTTTTACTCTCTCTATATTAACTTCGCATTTGTATGTATGTAAGTAAGTAAGTATGAGGATAATCCTTGCGACGGCAAATTAACCGACTTCCCGTGATCGGATCCAGCTGAAATTTGGAAGATAGATTCATTTTCGAGAAGATTGTATTTTATTAAAATTCCAGCTCGAACCGATCACTGAAAGTGCTTGAAAAGGAGGAAGAGGAATATGTGCCCCTTTGTAACCATGGAAATGACTCTAATAACAGATTTGTCA
>JAODFZ020012091.1:0-12777 GCA_027574845.2 Deinopsis erosa
CTTATTATAATTCAATAAGCACTTCTCAAATAATCATAAAAATAAATGCGCACATAAAATTATGAAGTAGTTGTCATATTAGTGCAAATATGAGTAAAATTAGATATATTTTCAAAAATTTTATTGTAAAATGTATTGATATCGCTTCATTTATTACTTCAATATAAGTAACTTTTAATTTATTAGTAACATAGTATACTTTTACGCATTTATAAAAAAAAATATACAAAAATATAAAATTTTCCAATAGAGATCAAATCTTTTTATTATAATTCAATAAGCACTACTCAAATCATAAAAATAAATGCGCACATAAAATTATGAAGATATCAGTGCAAAATTGAGTAAAGTTAGATATATTGTCAAAAATTTTATTGTAAAATGTATTGATATCGCTTCATTTATTACATTTGTATATTAAATTTTTATTAACTTTAAAATTTTATTATTAGTAATAATTTTATTTGAAATAGAATAGTTTTTTACGATAAATAGTGAAATCGTTACACTTTGGTTGGTATCATATTCTCACATACATAAAATTTAACATCCAAATTTTATTGAATTGAACAAACAAATTTTATATAAAATTAATAATACAGTACATTTATGATTTCATATCAAATTCAATAAGTTGAATGTTAAAGCAATTTAATCAATGAATTTAATAACAAGTTAGTGCTCATTTTGTAACACTGAATAATCATTGAAAAACATATGAAATTACAGTAATTTCAATATAATTTCTGGACGTACTCGTATATTTAATTGTGATTGCTATAAGTACTTTAAAACGCAATATGAATAATTCATTCATTTGCATAAATGATCAGTAAAATGCAATATTTGCCGATGAATGGTAGATAGGTGCTATTTATCCGTTATACAATGTGTAGAAGAGCGTAAAAAATAGTCAACGCAATAAAGATATACAGGTAACTTATATCTAGTCGTATATGGCAGATTACGAAGTAATTTGGCACGTGGACAAATATGTTATACGGGTAGGAGTTGTACTACTATTGCGGTGGAACTTCTGAATGATTAGCATTAGTATTAGGTTGAATAGCAAACGCCAGGCAGGCGCTAGAACTACCTGACCTTATCCGTAGCACACCTGGGCTCGCGCCGGACACACTTCTACCTCAAGTACCGGTGCTCATAACCAACTACCACCACCACTACTACTACCAGCGAAGCCCCAACACCTTTACCTACCACAAGCTCATTTGTACTTACTACCAAGCACTGCTCACGCTATCATAAACATCAAAGCGCTTCTCTTATAAATTCTCACATACAATAAAACTGTTATTTTTTCATCTCAAAATCCAAATGCTGTTTTTACAATACGTACATACATTTTACAATAATATAAACTGGATGGAAATTTGCAATGACAACAAAGCCGTTTATCATAAACGCAGCAACATTTTATATGATGTCATGCAATTGTTGCAACATTTATTTGCTATTCTTTAAAACATCATATCGCAAATGTAAAATTTCTTGAATAAAACCACCACGTTGAGGAAAAAAGCGTTTATTTATTATGAAAGATGAAATGTACATGAGCTGCTGTTGCGGCTGCAACAGAATCGCTTAATATGATTAAGTAATAAATATATGCAATAAATCACAAGATTAATTATTGCGTTGGTGCCGGAATGTAACAAAAAAAGGGAAATTTTGTAGTGAGTTGTAATTTAAATTGCACTAAATACCATTTTTTATAACTCGCAACGAATAGAATAATTAATTGCTTAATTATTCCGTACGCATTTTTATTGTGCATCCAATTGCAAGCCTTTAATTAGATTCTCAGTTATTACGATTAACAAATTAATTATTCTCTCAGATGACTTTCGACTCATCATTCCGCTTTAAATCTTATCTAATTGTAAATGCCACCTGCCTTACTTATATCATTTTTGTTTAATCAATCCGTTCAGAAATGCTTCAAAATAATTATTCAACGCTACTTTTTTAAGTCATAATTGAATTTAATAGGCTAAAACACATAAAATTTTATGGTAGATTGGAGATGGTTAATTGATGGAACATTATATGTGATGATGTATTATAATCTTTTCTCTATATTAATGATGATTTAATACGAGTTTTGAATAATGAACAAGTTATGATTGATTTATAATTAAGAACAATGAACAAAATTCGTTTATTAACAAACTTAAGAGTTTCTTTTATCAAGAACGATTTGTGGGTCAATTAATGTTAAACTAAACCTATTATAACGTATGAGTAGTTAGGATGGGTCACTTAAAAACTGTCACCATTTAAAACAGTCGCTTCCTATTTATTAAATTGTATCAATGTCAAAAGAAAAAATATTCAAATCTGTTATCAATTTAAATACAGATTAAACTACTTTAAAGTATAATCTTGCTTGAAAAGTATTTACTTAAAGATTTTTTTTTCATAAGGAATTATTAAAAAAGATTTATATGACATATATTTAATTCCTATGTGCTTTTCTATTAAATTATTTGAAATATTTATTGATATTAGTATAAAGAGTTTTAATAAATAATTGATTTGTTATAAAAAGCTCAATAAATTATTTTTGTTGTAACATTATAAATATAGCTTGAATGTAATTAGCAAAATATTAGTGTCAAGACAGATTAAAACTACATATAGTATGAAGAATAATAAGCCAATAAGTTTAAAATTCAGCGCACGCCGTATGACGATACAGCGATTTTGTATTATATACAAGAAAATTGAAAAGAAATTCTTCTTTTTTTTATTTTGTTATGTGTAGTTCATACCTTTTCATATTTATAAATTGTGTATTGACTTGTATCAATTTGTATGAGTAATAAAAATATAGGAACATTACGATTCATTGTATTTTAGTTGATATAGATAGTTAGGAAATTTTAATGTTGGCCGCGCAAAAGGAAGCAGCAAATATAAATTGATCGTTGATTTACGATGCAATACATTTTTATAGTACTGGTCAGCGACCACTTTCATTGATGTCACACAACATTCTGACCTTCTTTTTTTACTTACTTATCTCTCTTCTGCTATCAAAACATTCAAACAAAACGCGATGATATAATAATTCAAAAAATGCAAAACGATCGATTGTATGTGTGTATTGTTTGTTTCTACGTATGTGATAGGTATCCACAGCAACGTAATTACTATAATCAATTGACAGGCAATCAGCCAATGAAAACATGCTCAGGTAATCCAGGTGTTAGATATCGTATATCTAGTGGGTGGAAATCCTTCGAAGGATAGCGCCATTGGTTTCTCTACGCCTAGGAAATGGGGATAGGGAGTGGCTCTAACGGTTTAGGGATAATCTCTGGGCTTTACTCTAACAGGATTACCGATCCTGCTTTCAGTTTTCATTGCGACCTTCTAGCGTTAGGGTGCGCAGGGCCGTTAGATCATCGTACGCATACGAAGCACGCATGTGTGTTCTTCTTGCATCAATTATAAAATAGTCATTCGCTTTTATAATTTTCATATAAGTTCGATAAATTAAAAGGAAAAGTTATAAGTTTGTTTAAGTGTTAGTGAAATTGAGTGCAAAGTTTAAGCAACAAATCGCTTATTGGAATTTTTACGAAAGATATGGTTATATTGTAAGTAAAAAATAATAAAATTTAAATTATGATATAAGTATTTATAAAAAAACAAAAATGTTGAAACTATTATTAATAAAAATTAGAAAAAAACGGAAAATAATTATTGGGTTCGTCGCTTACGCGACTGTTGATGTCTCCTTACAAGAATCAAAATTATTCGATTTAATTAATAAAAAACTTGTATCATTCTAGTATGATATAACAAAAGAAATAAATGTTTAATTAAAATACTATAATAAATGTTTTAAATTACCGGTTGATAGATTAAAATCGATTTTTTTTGTTATTTAAATAACATATATGTTTATTTTGTCTAGATAAAAGTTTATAAGTAAAATAAATTTGTATATTTATGTGTAGGTAGCATAAAATAATACAAGAAAGATGCTGTTATTGTCTTAAGTTGTGAATATATATTGCGTTGGTTAGCATGAATGAGTTTTTGATAAAAATCATGAAGTACTGAAGGTATGGAACGTGTAAAATAATCGCAGCATAAATTAACTCTTGGTAAATTATCGAGTTGTGACCGAATCGGCCGTAAAGTAGCCGCAAGCTGCTACTTATTAAACAATCATAATTCTCGGTTGTCACAAAACTGGCAATTATCATGTTCGATTAATAATACGATATCTGATCATGGATCATAACTCTAGCATGATAGAAGAATTATAGAAAATAGTTTCAACATCTATACAATTTGTATTTGAATTATTGAATGCATTGTTTATTTTTTGGTTTTAATTGCATTTAGGCACACCCCAACATCCCCGGGCATGTCGTGCCGGGTTTCATATTCATCAAATTCGTCATCTGAATGGGATATCAATGACAGCGCGATTCCTCGCATTAGCGAATACGATCCGTTCTCGGAATGGGCTGATGGACATTGTCGACTGGTTTATAGAGCCGATTCAGAAGAGGCGAAACGTCATTCATCAGGATGGGCAATGCGAAACACAAACAATCATAACGTGCATATACTTAAGAAGAGCTGTTTGGGAGTTTTAATTTGTTCGTTGCGTTGCACTTTACCGAACGGTGACAGAGTTCATTTAAGACCTGCAATCTGTGATAAGGCACGCAAAAAACAACAAGGTAATAATACACTATTAATAATAAGAAAATGCATTAAATTATTTGTTATTATTGTTGGTCTAGGAAAACCTTGTCCGAATCGGCAATGCACAGGCCGTTTGGAGATTCTGGCGTGTCGTGGACATTGCGGATATCCCGTCACCCATTTCTGGCGACACACCGAACATGCAATATTCTTTCAAGCGAAAGGAGTGCACGATCATCCGCGACCTGAGGCTAAAAGTACATCGGAAGCGCGACGCAGTCTTGGAAGCGGAAGAAGAGTGCGAGGTTTAGCCGTGCTGCTGGCAAGAGAATCAACTTTAAGCAATAAGGTACGGAAATTATAAGTTTTGTTAAAAGAGATAATAAGCAGTTTCTATTACGATTGATCATAACCACTGACAAACATCAATACTATTCGAGAGTGAAACAAACAATAACTTTCGGAGAAATTCTTCGCGGGCTGATAAATCGACCACACAGCATTAATAACCGGTTAGAGAGATAACAATTATAATGGCAGTGGTAAATAATTATTAGTTCTATACTAGAAGGTGAAAAGTTACTAGTATCATTAACATATCCATAGATTCGTTTTGCATATCTTACATTCGTTGTGTTTGTCATTGGATAAAATCTATCACGCTTTAGGATATTATAGGAACTCTTTTGCGCAACAATAATAATACATTATTTCCTTCACTCTATTTTATAACCAGATGTCATTAATAATATTTATTTACAGTTGATGGCAATGCGTGAACCGAAACGACAATGTCGTGAAATGAACCAAAGTCCAAGGAATTTAAATCCACCGCCGTTAATATCCGATCAAGAGAAAGCGTATTGTTCTTGTCCACCTTTTGAATGCGTATGCAACTATCAATCGTCAATGAGTGCTTCACTTCAACAATACTCACCATCTGGCTTCCCACAACCCCAACCTCTAGATTCGTATTGGACACAAGAGCCACCGCAAGCACAATCTTATCCAGATATCGTACCAAATGTACCGCAATACGATTTTAGCAATCTTTCTGGTGACTTATTTCAACCTGAAGAAATCTTTCAATTGGATCAACCTATTAAAACTGATTATGTGCATACTAGTCAAGACATCGCACGTTCACCACCCACCTTATTGGATTTAGGCAGTGGCACCATTCATAGAGAATACAAGAGTGAAGAATATTGGAACCAATCAATAATCAACGATGATAGCAATAATAGTTCAAATAGTCGATATAATTTCAATTCGTCCCCTGATAATAGTCAAATTTCAATGAACAATAACGTCATTTCATCCCTAAATCAAAACGATATGCGCTTATACATGGAAACCAAAGTGGAAGAAAATTATCAGCAAAAAGATTTTCAAAATTATTTTCCCCAAGCAGCTCAAAGTAATTTCAGTGACATGCCAGATACAAAAATGTTTTTTAGTGATGAAAATGTGCAAAATTACGATTATCATAAACAGAATTATAAAAACTGTCATTATGAGAACAGATTCGGGCAGGCTGCTGAATACGTCGACTATTCGACTTTATTAGGCGTTTATGACAACAAAATTAATACTAACGATGTTTTCAATGAACTTGATTTTAAAATGAATTGCTCCAGTAATTACGCAACCGAGAATTTCGAAAACATAATGCTACCTAATTAAACTGCACCAGCACTAATCTATCATAAACAATTCCTGATTTATTATGTTATATATTCATTTCACCCATCGTGTGCCTTTTAATGTAAAATGCTTTCATATGATCTTCACACTTACTTATAAGTAGTTGTGTTGTTTGTTACTTATTGTAAATAATTATTATATAAACAAATATATTGAGTTGTACATATTACCTATAATAAATTGTGATACTATTATATTAAAATGAATTATTTACCCACAGTCTATTTTAGATATGGGCAAATGCCCAGAACCCAAAAGCGTTCTGAATTTTACTTTTATACTCCTATTAATTATTATTAACCCAGAATAAGTTTTATGGGACGGCCCTAAAACAGTCGATTTGTTATAAATCACCAAAAACTTCTAAAGCGTTAAAGACTTAATAATTTATTGCCATTAATACCTTCATAATAAGGTTTGCATTGCAAAAAATAAGAATAAATAAAGAATAACAGTAAGTCCTATAAACTATTTAGAAAAAATCATTCAATATAAAAATAAAAATTCAAACAGATAATTAAATCGTTGCGCAATATAAAATTGTGATGAATAAAATAAATTTGAGTGTACAAATTTTTCAATGACTTTTTATAAAAACAAAACTGCACAAAAAAAAATAAGTTTTGCTACCCACAGTCTATTTTAGATATGGGCAAATGCCCAGAACCCAAAAGCGCTCTGAAATTTACTTTTATACAATTTACATATAATTTTTATATTAATTATTAACCTAGAATAGGTTTTATGGGACGACCCTAAAACAGTCACATTTGTTATAAATCACCAAAAACCCCTAAAGCGTTAAAGACTTAATAATTTATTGCCATTAATACCTTCATAATAAGGTTTGCATTGCAAAAAATAAAACAAGTCTATGAACAATATAGCAAAAAAATAAAATAAAAATTCAAACACGAAAACGCAAAAATTGATCATTGAATAGTTGCGCAATATAAAATTATGATGCAGAGTTAAACTAAATTTGTGTGTACAAATTTTTCAATGACTTTTTATAAAAGACGAAACTGTACAAAAGAATATAAATGTTGCTACCCACAGCCTATTTTAGATATAGGCAAACGCCCAGAACNTGCGCAATATAAAATTGTGATGCAGAGCTAAACTAAATTTGTGTGTACAAATTTTTCAATGACTTTTTATAAAAGGCAAAACTGTACAAAAGAAAAGAAAAGATAAATTTTGCTAAGCTCTCAACTAATATCTTTACCTTCTTTTAATTAGTGATCAAAATGTGTGTAAAAATAAAGCAATTACTTAAAAACTATTATTATTAAATGAATAGCTTTATAAAATGAAATGAATTTACCTTCTTACTTGAAGATACACCTAAACACTCTACATTTACACTATAAACTGATTGAAACTGATAAACAATTTGGTGCATAGATGTAAACAACTTCAATGACAAATTTCATAAAAACAGAAAACCATAATATAAATTTCATTCTAATCCAATTCATAAAAATATTTATAGGACGCGTGAGGTAAAACTTAAACTTCAAATTGTTAAATCAAATTTATAAATACAAATAATGAAGTACTTAAGTATAATTGATTTCGACGATTGTTCTATAAAAGGTTGAATAAAAACTAAATAAATTCGCTTGAATATCGAATATTTATTGCACATTGGCATTTCTTTATAAAAAATTTGTATTTATTTCACATAAACTTGTGGTAAAATGGTAATACAAAAACAAAACAAACAAATAAACGAAACGATTAAATTAATTCTAACGTAATAATAAGAGAAACAATTTTTTTTTAAACAGCGTGCCAAAGATTAATATTTCTATGAGGATCTCATAAACATTTACTTATTACCGTAAATAAGAAAAATATTAAAGATTGTTCTTAAGATACTATCAAAAAAGCTATAAAATATTTAATTCTAATGACTTTTGTACATAATAATTTCTACATTTTAATAATTAAATTATATTTTAATATAGATTACTTCGAACTTAAGCGTTTAAGTGAATAGAATTTGAATTTTTGCATATTTTTGACAAATTTTTAATATTTAATATTATGGCCCAACATTTTAATCTATTTTTTTGCTTTAATTAATCTGTACTGATTATAGTTTATAAGATCTTCATGAAACATCTCTACGAGGCATATCAATATCTTTTAAATGATTAAAAAAGAAAGTAAAGTAACAATAATAATAGAATAAATATAGTAACACTTAATACTTCCAATATTTTAGAAATCACTACGATAAAGTCTCAAATATTATTTAACTATTTAGTTATAATTGTTTAAAACATCATTTATTGTACAATTGTTATGCTTGTACAAAAAATGTTGTTTAAGAAATCTTTGCTTGCTCTAGTTCATTAACCCAGCATACAATATTGTTAATGTACAAGTTACTAAATTGAACATATCTATCTGTTATTATTAATTTTCTTGTATTTATTGCATATGAAATTAATGGCATCAGTAAAGCTATTTACAGACTTGTTGTGATGTTTAGTTATAATTTGCATAGAAATAGTTTAAATAGTATTTATGAAGAAATAAATTTTGCAATCTTTCGTCAACTCATTCGGCTTTGTTCGTTTCATTTATTTCTGTGTAGGTGCATTAATTCTAATTTCTCTGACAATATAGAATTACATAAATATATTTATTATATTTTAGGATTATATAAGTGGACAGATTAGTTTTTAATTAAAAGTTTAGAAGAAGCAAATGAAAGGCAATGAAAAATTATTTTGATTGTTTTCTTCTTAATATATAAATTCTTGTATCACAAGGCCGTAACTTTTAATTCATTTTGAGACTTATCACCGAACAGTTATCACTCCATTAGTTAGATCTTATTTAACAAATATAAAAATGCATAAATTTTAAATAAAGGAAAATGGTGCAAACAGAATAAACATTTATTTTAAATACAATCTATAAAAAACAGCATAAAACGACATTAACTTATTATGAAATTTTTTTTTATATAATAATAAACTTAAAATATTATTGGCAGTTTTTTATAGGTTGTGTCATTACAAAAGAAAAATTTAACGTTTATCAAAGAAACGTATTGTTATTACGCATAATTATAATAAATCTAAATTGTCAATTGAATAATTTAAAGCTTTTTTTATATACAATTTGTGTTTTATGGTATCGATGAGCTTGAAATCATAATTGCCTACAAAACACTATTCAAAAATGGTAAACAATACTCTTAGAAGTATTTCACAAAAAATATTTACATAAAATATATTTATGTTTATTAAAATATATCACAAAGAAATAAAAAATAATTAAAAAATATGCATTTTTCACACTTCGCACGCATTCATTTACTTGATTTTCTTTTGATTATCAATAAACTTTCAGCAAGCATTTACAAAAAGTGCAAGTAAACATTTAAATATACAAAATAGTGATCATTTATATTAATAATTGCACCTCAAATAAGTACATAATCAGATTTTCACATCGCAATCATAATATTGATATTTATTCTATTTATATGAATGTGTTATTAGAATTTCTTAAAAATATAATTCCTAAAATCATTAATCGAAACCTACCGTTTAGATTCCTTAACAGTTTGTGATGAATCTAAGTCGATAGTGCTTGTTGTATTTGAAACTTCCGATTTATCAATCGACTGGCCTTTGGTTGGTGTATTAGGAAGCGAATGGCAAGCACTATCAGCGACTGATTGTTCAAGTGATGCAATTGTTTGACTTTGTGACATGTGCTGTGCCTGTGAAGTACTTGCTTGCGATTGAATTATATCCTTTTTTACTGGTACTAATGACTTCACTTTGACTCGATAGAATTTCGTACCTTTAGGCACTTTATATCGATTTTCCGCTTTCTTTGCATGACAAAATTCTTTTTCTGTCACCTCACCGGTGCAATAAACGACTTTCTTATCGTCGGCCGGTGGCTTCTTTAAATTCAATATTTCTAAACTATCAGTGTTTAAAAAATATAAGCAATTCTGTTCTTGTAGAATTATGTAATTCTCATGCACTGCGTCCCAGATTATTAAAACTGCATCGCCTGTATTACATGTTTCAATACTTAATTTCGCCGATTTTATGAGTGATGTTTGACTTTTAGTTAATTTCTCTCGTTGCCTTATAGGACTGGTAGCTGCGTCACTCTTTGAACCTACAATTAACATTAAAATGATATATGTATAAAAATTAATTTTCAGTTACGTCAATTTGATTGAAATTACCTTCAGAAACAACTGAAATTGCCATATCTGGTGGTTCTAATCGTTTTGCTCTTTCCATGCACAATTCAGTTACCAACTGACATTTCTCAGTTTCAAGTTCTTCCACTTTTTCTTTCCACGCTTGAGATTCACTTAATTGCATGCTACTTTCATTTATCAACGTTTTTAAATAGTTTATTTGTTTAGCTTTTTCTTCAAATGCATGTTTCGTAATATCTGCCACTAATATCTTTTTCTCCTTCTCAAATTGCTCCTTCATGTCGCGTATTAGTTTCTCTAGCTTAGCAGCTTCTTCGGCTTTCAGATCCTCAATAGCTTTCTGCTTTTCAATTTCATAGTTCTCTTTGATTTGCATAATAATCGCTTCATGATTCACCTCAGATTTATCGATTTTTTCGAGATTTGAATCGGATGGACTGCGATCCTCGGTAACTAATCTAAATCTAGCTTGCATATTCTCTATTTCCATTTTATGTTCTCTAGTTAACTTATCTTTAAGCTCTTTTAATGAACGATCTTTATTAGAGTCAATTTCGCTAAACTTTTCCTTTAAATCATCAATTTCTTTATTGGTAGTTTGAAGTTCAAGACGCAATTGCGCATTTTCTTCTAGCAACTTCTTCAAACTCCCCTCAAGGCATAGATTTTCATCACGCAACACTTTAATTTCCTCATTATTCACCTCAACTAGCTTCTTATAATCACTCATTTCCATATTATGATCAAAGGTAATTCTTTGAATTATTTCTCTCTCCTTATTATCCATTTCGATCGCTAAATTCTCCCATGAATTGCTTAAACTACTATAATGCAATTCTAACGAACTTCTCTCAGAGTCATACAACATTTTTAAACTACTTAATTCTTTACGTAATTCTACAATAGCTTGACGACTTAAAATTGCCATTTTTATTATCACCGATTTTAATTTATCATGTTCCGTGCGTGATGTTTGTAAATTCTCCTAAAATATAGAATTATTTAATATTTGATAGAAAAGTTAAGGTGCATGCAAAGCTATAGCTATTCAGTTCGGCCACCAACACTAGTTTGTTTGTTGCAAATAAACTAAACAAATCAGAAAGCAAAATGAAATAAAACTACTGTGTGTTTGAGAAAGAACGAAAAAAATATAGAAAATATTTAGAAGAACAAAATGTGTTGTTAAAAAGCAATACAATGTAGGTATCAAATATATTTTTTGTATATCTTGTACACTTCATTAAGAAAATTAAAGATACCTGCAGCAATGCAACAACATCGTTAGCGGTACTTAGTTGTTTAGCATAATCGCCTTGCGTTGCATTTCCAGTGTCAATGCTGAGACTGGATGGAAGACTTTCATCAATATAAAACTCTTCACTGACAAAGTCACTAGGTTGGTGGCCTTGCAAAGGCGAAGTGGGTGATATTATTTGATCAGCTTTAGGACTCTGAGGTGTATGAGGCGATAGTGATTTCGACCTCACAAAATGGCCAGAATTAAAACCTTGCAGCTGTTGATGGTGCGAATTATAACAACTATCCACGTTTTTAAGACATGATAGTTCATCTATAGATTCAAGAGAGTTATTTTTAATGTTAGTAAAGCTTTCTGTGTTACTATTGCTGCCACTAATACTCAATGTTCGTTGTAATTGTAAATGTACGTTTGATTCATTAGTTGTTAGTTTTTGCAACGGTCTAGACTTTTTTGGTTGTAGTAAAGATTTATCACCAACCTCTGTTAGAGTTGCTACATCTTGTAAACCAGGACGAGGCGACAATACTAATTCCTTTTCATACTGTAAATCCATTGGACTTTGGCAAACTTTTTCAAACTCTTCTGTATCAGTCTCTGATTCACAACCCCTAAAAAAATGTTTACAGAATAAAATAATTTACTACTAAAAACTAAACAAAAAACAAATTCAAACCATAACAAAACTAAAAAAAGTTCACTTTGTTGAAATATAAACCGAAACCAAAGAGAATTAAGAGCGCCGTCTGATCCGAGTGTAACGTTTCACACCCGTGTGATGTCCCTAGGTACGCAATTTTGTCTTTTACTATTTTACTATTTGTAGAAAGATAATATCAAAAATGATAATAGAATTAAATATAAAAATTACACAGTTCGATAGACAATTAAATTGTGGATATATTAATGA
>JAODFZ020012131.1:0-14278 GCA_027574845.2 Deinopsis erosa
TCGGTGGGACGCAAATCTTGCGACGGCAAATTAACCCACTTCCTGCGATCGGATCGAGCTGAAATTTGGCAGATAGATTCATTGTCGAGAACACTGCATTCTATTAATACTTCAGCTCAAACCGATCACTGAAAGTGCTTAAAAAGAAGAAAGTCCTCTGGATGTGCCCTTGTAACCAAGGAAACGACTGAAATACTAGATTTGTCACTTTTGGCAATTAAAAAAGGAAAATAACTGTCATAATAGATTTGTCACTTTTGACAATTAGCCTAAAAATGATCTGTCACTGTATTTATGATAAATGAAATATAGAGAGAGTTTTAAAAACTTACAATTAATAGGTTAGGTTATTACTACTGTGTATATTTGTTTTATATGTATATAAAATCTTCGGGGCTTTTGACTAATACTGTATGTAAATTCTAGAATATTTCATATTGCCGGTGGTCTGATAAACGTGTCTAAATGATGTAAGAGATAATTTATGATAATATTAAGTGACATGAGGGTCTTTAAGGAATGCGGACAGTAGTTTAAATAGTTTCAGTCCTATCTTTGCCTATTTCATTCCTATTGAATAAGACATAGATTTAACATAATAAGTAATATTAAGAACATTCACATTAAATTGTTATTACCTAAGTCGTTAGATTTAACTGTTCCCTCATATAATTTCTTGCAAGACAATCATCCTAATATAATAATAATAATAATAATTAAGATGATTGTTTCTCTAGTATTATCTAAATCAATTCCTGAAATGAAAATCAATACCTGAGAGCTGTGCAAAGATGAGTTACAAAAAGAAACTTTATCTTGTTGCAGAAGAAGAAGAAGTTTTTTATTTTGCTATAAATTTATTTGTTGTAGAACAACCGCAAAACGTTTTATAAAAGTAAAGAAATAATTAAAGCAAACAGACATTTTATTTGTATTTGTTTGATGGTTGTTGAGTTTTTTTCTTCAGCAGCGCATTCTGAAGAATTGTCTAATTGTAAATGTGCGCGCTTTGGCTTTTATTTTTCTCCTGAAAACCATTGCATTATTTATTACTTGTATAAAAAATAAACGAACCACCATCGAAAATAATAAAAAATTGATGAAAGTGCACATTTTAGTGAATAATTGAAATAGTTAATGTTGCAATTGCAGGTAATTCAGTGACGCTTTAATCTCTTCATTTATAAAAAAAGAGTGAATAGCGCAAACGTAAATTAATTTATATTTTCCGCGTAAATAAATCATTTTGTGAAGGCAATAATAATAATAAAGTGAATCTATTTAGGTGGAAAACTAGTTTTCAGTCATTCAATTTGTTGTTTTGTTGGAGTGAAATTGCTTGCAGCTGTCAGGTTGTCGTCACCTGCTTGTTTGCTTGATAAGTTTTCACATAACCTTTTTTTTATTTTTATTTTATAAGCCTATATATAAACAATTCATATATTATATAATAATAATAATAACATGTAACGTTTATAATAGTGCAATGAATTTGAAAAGAATTGCGGTTAGTTCGTCGTATGCGCGTTTTCAATTAAAATTTGTTGAAGTAGGTTTTGTAATTATACAAATGAACCCAGCTGGAATTTATATCTTCTCTCGCTCTCTCATTTTTTTAAAATCATTTGTATTCCATCTATGTGTAAATCTACGTGATGGTTGAAATAAGCACCACACTGTCTTAATTTCCATATTTTTAGAATAGAAAATTATTATTATATTCTTCATTTTCCAATAGCCAACTATTGCTGCTATAAATAGATTAAATTTAAACTCATATTAACGTGGAAGCTTCATAAAAGTGGAAAAAACGAATAGGAAAGAAAACCATTATATAAAATTTAACAATTAGGAAGTTGGACAGAATGTTCATAAATAAAATTTAATGGTTTAATAAGGACTTAATTATATAGTGGTTCTTCTCTTCATTGCTTATACCGGAAGTTTTCCGTACGTTCATAAATTACTTGAAAGAAAAGCTCGTGACTTAGTTTTTGAAGCGAAAGTGCAAGAAAACTATTACTACTTAAAGCAAAGCAAAAAGAAAAAAATTTCGTATGTACCTATGTAATACAATGCTGTCTATAATTTTGAAATTAGCAGTTAACTATGAACGATTTTATGAGGAAGCTTAGAGTGCAATCACTTTTGATTTTCCACAACATTTGAAGCTCATAAAAGCTTACGATATTCTATAAATTGAATTTACCCATGACGATTCATATTTTCATTAATATAATCACATAAATTTTATCTTTGCTTACTTGTGGTAATGAAAAAAAATGACTTATTGTTTATATATCTCTCGAGAGAGAGACGAACACGAAATTTTCTATGAAACTTTTCCCATTGTAATCACCGCAAGCTTAAACATCTTACTTCCATATAACATACTCTCTAATTAGAAAGGTTATTGTTTTAGAAGGAATAATCTTAAAATGTACATTTATGTTTATCTACATTTTCCATAAACATTATGTCAGGATCGTAGAAAGATAAAATTCAAAAAAGTATATGCGTCTTTCCCTTTGTTGTCATTATTTTGTAGAAATAAACAACAAAGATAATTAAATTTGCTGCTTTCATCATTATTTTTAAATAAAAAAAAGCGACATTAATCAAATAAACTTTTGTTGTTCAAATTAATTGCTAATAACATTGAATTTATTTTATAAATTTGTGTGCGCGCTGAATATGAACCAAAAAATGAGTAAAGTTTATATTTTTGATTCGTTGTGAAATATTTCGGCCTATTGAATTGTTGTCAAATAATAATTGCATTAGTTTGTTGACTAATGAGTCGCTACAGTTTATTGTTTGCTGCTCATAATCCATGATAAATCAATTAAAATTTGTAATACGCAAATATGTTTGGCAACAAAACATTTTTATAGAGAAGTTTAGATGCAGAATAAATCGAATTGTATTAATAAATTATTATATGCACATTAGTTTCATATTATTCAATATTTAATTTAATAGTATACCTGCTATTATTTTATATTATTATTTTTTCATATTAAAAAAAAATCTCTGTACTTACATATTAATAATTAATGTCATACATTAAAGAACAAAGTATACATATTTCGATATGGATTATTAAATGCTAAAAACAAAGCTATTAATAATATATGGATAAAAGGCAGAGAAAAATATGATAAACGATTTTTGGCAGCTGTAAATATGGCTTACGGATTTGCACCAAAAATTTATACATTTTTACATGCACATTCGAGTAAAACGTTTTGACGCTATTTTATGAAATAGAAATACCATTTTTTATATACAGAGAAAAGTCTGTTATATAATAATAGTTGACTATTGTTGCAAATTTACAATATCCAGAGAAACATTCAAGAATGTTTTGCTTGGATTTGTGACTAACTTGTGGTTAAACGCAACTCATAAATTACATGACTTTACCTACGAACACATAAATGGTTTTTGACTAACAAGAAGTTGTACATTCTGATTTCGCAAAGGCTTTTTAATGTAAAAATGTTCCTATAGTTGCTTTTATCAGAAAGAAAAGTTGGTTAAATATAAACATAAGTTGCTTCGCTCGACTGACATACAACAAAAGTTGTGCTCACATAGAAAAAAAATAGGAATATTTTTTTCTGTTTTTCATCAAAAGTTAGTAAAGCCCAGTTTCAGGCAATTTCGTCAGTGTCTCTCGTGGGACAGTTTTCTAACTTGAAGAAAATTGTTTACTGCATATGCTGAAGTGTATATGTACTTTATAAGAACATAAGGATTTTTTATTACATTTTTATTTTATGTGAATGTGCGCGTGAAGATTTTACTCAATGCATCAGAAAACAACTAATTCTATAAAAGAAACTATTCACATATTGTACAACTTCAAAAACATTCAATCTTTTGATGTAATCTCCGAATAAATAGAATAAAAATACGCATATCTGAAAAGCAATATTTTAAAACGCATTTTAAACTTTAATCTGTTGTTTAATTAAAACTGCATTGAAACCATTTAATCAATAGAAAAATTATTGCGCTATATTTTTTAGGAAAAGAAAATTTATGACTGACATAAATTCAAAAACCAATATTAAAATTTTGCTTTACCAACTGGTATGCAAAATTTCGATAATATCATCAAAATATTGCCTGCACATTTCATTTTAATTAAATAATTGCACATATTTTTCAAAATACAATGAATTTCATCATCAACGAATAATTTTCGGTATGTGTGGGTGCGTGAATAATTAATTCTGGTAAAAATATATTCATAAAAAAAAGCAACTAAATGAAATAATTGTTTTATGGCGTGTTAGTTTATGTGACATATTTCGGATGTTTTCATTGTATATACTTGAAATTGAAACAAATTTTTAAGCACTTTATTTGTTTTATTAACAGATAATGATCATTTAAAAGTATTTACATGTTTAAAAGGCTCTTTTATGTTGAATTTAATGTAATTTTTTATGTGAAGCGAAAATAGCTCGCATAGTAATTTCACTTTTATCATGGGGTTTTTGGCTTTTGCACAAGGATTGTTCAAAGTTTTAGAATATTAATATGGTCCTTTATACATATACATATGTGTGGTATATACTAAAAGGCCGTTTTTCCCTTTATATTTCATTATAAGCTTTGAACAACTCTTGTTTACAAATAATGCAGTACAAACGCTATGCACAATTGCGTTGCAATATTATGCAATAAAAAAGTATTCTTTATTTATGATCCCATAAAAATAATAAATATAAAATAGCTATTAAAATAATTTATTAAACAGATATGTGAAAAATAAATTTGTTAATGAATTATAGCATTTTAATTTAGAAGCATCATAAATAACAATAATATTTCATTTAATTATTTTTAATTATCATGACCAAAAGCTATTTTTAATTAATTATGTTATATGCTATAAACTTAAACTATTCAATGTATGTTAAAGGCATTGTTTATTTACGAATGAATTTATATAAATGAAATGTACATATTTTTAATGTAATTATAATTTTGAAACTTTTTCATATTTCTATTAATGAATACTAATTTTACATATTGCAATTTAATAATGTTACATTATATATTAAATATATTAATGAATTATTGTATTAAACTACAATATATTTGTTATTAAATATTCATTATTAATAACAAATAATTGAAACCATAATTCTATTTAATTGAATTGATTTGTAGTGATGATTAAATATTTGCAGCAAATATATATAAAATAAATTCAAATTAATAAAAAAATATTTCTACGATTTGTAATAAAGAAATTTATGTAAGGGACATCCTTATAATGACCCCTAATTGTTTTTCTTTCATACAAGCTTACTTCCCTAACTCGATCTTCTAAAAGTCGATTTTTTCTATAGTTTAAATTTTTAAAGAAAAACGACCAACTCAAATTTTTTTAGGAGACGCAAAAAACTGTCTTATGTATTATTTACCTTCCTAAAAATTTAATTTTTGTTTATAGCATTCTTGGTATGTTCAGAAAACAATTTACCATAATATTTATATTTTACCTTTCAAAGTTGAGTAAAAATTCTCAATTGAAATTTGGAGTAAATAGACAAAAAATAAACGTATATGATTATATTTTGATAGTTTCAACTATTGAAAAAAATTTAAGGCTACATGAAACTCATTTTAAACATTAACACGTATTGGAATTCCTCAAAGAATTTACTACACGAACGAATCAATTTCTTATATTTTTTACAATATATTTGGTCGTTTTTGCAACTAGGTTACTAAATTTATTTAAAAATAAATTGGGGACAGTGTAATTGAGCCCAAACAGTTTGTGGTAGAAAGGGACATTCAGTGTTACTAATCAATTACAATAAGCATTTAATTATTTTGAATTCATTAAATAAATATTATCATTTATAAAATTTTAAAAGTACAATGTTTGTGTTGCTGGTGTTATGTACGCTGTAATATTTCAGGCTTGAAATAAGCTTTACCAAGTACCTAATCCTGGTCGTAACAGGACTATCACCATAAACACTTCCAACTTCAATGTTCAGACAATCAACAAGATGATTGCGACGTAAAATCGCTCAAATCGATTTTAACTAGCGTAACAAATTTTTATAACCAATTCAAAGTTAATTTCGTTTCTATTGTTCTACAAAATAGTTAAATCAGAATGCAATTTTATTCATATGCAATCTACATTAGAAGATCAGTTTAATGCTAAAAACAGAATCATGGTTACGGTTATAGCCAATTTGCATTTAGAATGGGGTTCGCGGATTCAGATTTTCTCTCATTTTGTATCTTTTTTCCTCTAATCTTTTAACAATAAAATTGCTTTTACTATCTAATCTATACTAGGTGATTCAAAATTAGTAGTTTTAAGAATAAAATATTACGAAATCCGTTCGAGAATGGGTGCAAATTATCTTAGGAGTTTGTTTTCCTTGGAAAAACATGTTAACATAAAGTTGTTATATTTACTTAAGAAAGAAGTGTAAAGTTGTTTGCAGTTAAGTGACAAAATAAACAGACTGAGAATGTTAACACGTTGTAATTCGGTGAAAATAAAACTTTATATAAATATAAAAATACAGATAGCGATTGTTAAATAATATAAAAAAGAATGGAATGTGTTATGTTCATTAGAATGTCGAGTGGTAGTATCAATGCAGTCGTCATTAATTTAAGGGTAGGTAAGCTTTGAGATTCACGTCACCGCATTTTGAACCGCATCTTTGTCCCCATTCGAACCCTATCTCCACTATCAGGACAATTTATATAAAGTCGGGATTTAACTGAAATATGCGTCGTCTCTCTGTCTGTCTTGAAACACTTTCTCCTCCATGTCGCTTCTCATTAACGTTCGCACAATTAAAGTGAATAAAATGCGAGGATTACTGAAGAAGAAGTTGAAAGTATTAAATAATGCCATTTGTGGAACGTAAAATATTCTAATATTATCAAGCTTATAGTGATTTTAAGTGAGTGAGCTAAAGAAAGTTTTTATTTCGTATATTTATTTTCTCTCTGCTGATATGCATATGAAATAAACTTTATTATGATGATCATTTTTTGTATGTAATATTTATGCAAAATTTATTATTAATTTATACAAAAGTAAAATGTATATTATTTGCATTTCATTTTAACAAATAAAATTTTATGAAGTAACCGCCATTGGGTAAATACAACAACAACTGTTACCTTACTCATACCGAATGAATTCCGCAACTTTGTTATTAGTCCATTTTAATACGAAAAACTAAATTTCCTAGTTACTTTTTGATGGGAGTACATTAACCGCTAAATGCTAACTTAAAACCATAATCGTAAAGTGTGTATTGAATTTTTGTCAAAGCGAAAATCTTTATTGATAAGATGAAATGAGTTAACATGCTAAATCATTTAATAACCCGTGAAAATCCGATAGGAAGACAAAGACAGTTCTTATAGGTATAAAGCTATCATACATAATAGAAAGTTGATGAGATGAACATAATTTATTTATCGATTCAAAATGACAAAATAATAACTAAACCGACAGATGCTTTCACTATACTAAATTATCTTTGCACTTCTGATTAAATGCAATTGCAATCATTCATTTCATATTCACGATTGCAATGCAAATAGAAGAATAATAATTAAATCTGTTAGACAATATCTGATCAGCATAATAATATTTCATAATTGAATTATGATCTATGAACTGAATCAATCAATTCAAATGTTCGTGTGAGTTAAAAATTGGTTTTGTTTCTATTTTATGGTTGAATTGATTTTTTTTCTCTAAGATATCAAATCAACAAACTCATATGTTTTACTCGAAAGGGATATTTGTCTTTCCTACGCAATGAAGTTGAACATTTTGTAAGCGATTTACCTTTAGAGCATTTTATCAAATCCGCAATTCTATTCTATCAGTTTTCTTACACAAAAACCTGACAAGCTGAATAAAACAAAAATTGTATCATCCAAAGAAGCCTGAATACATTATTTATGGATTTGCTAAATATTAAGCTAGTAAACAATCAGTTTATAGATAGAAAATTTTATTATTAAACTTTGTTTAGCAAATGTAAACAAAATAAAAATCTCCTACTTAAAATTGCAAAACATAAAATGCAGTTTACAAGCTAACACGTAAAAATATAATAGAGAATCTTGGAGGGAAGCATCAGTGCTTCTGGTAACAGACTTTTCATTACCTATAATACAAAATATAAAAATTTTGTTTTTTTATATATATCTACCTACAGGATGGTTTATGTTTATATATAAATTACGTTTATCGCTAAGAATTAAGATGAAAAGTTTAATTTATGTTTTAAAAGTAGTTAAAACCATATCAAAGTTTTAGTTTAAACTTTTAACTTTAATTTAAATAAAGTTTCATTGCTTGTATAAATCCCATTTAGCATTTTGCTAACATCCTGTATTAACAAAATGTGTTTGATGAAAACAAAAATTATTATCTTATATAGTAATAATAATGTTTTATAACATCTAATTAAATTTAATGTATAATAATTTCTTGGTTGCAAAGATGATACACATTGAGAGTTCTTAAATAAACTTTAATTGAATTGTTGGGGAAATTTATATCGAATATTTATGAATAAAAGTTATTAGAAAGTATGCCTGTATGGTGAAAGTAACGTTGGGAAATGAAAAATGTGACAAATCGTATAAAATATATGAAATTTTCAAGGTATTAGAATGTAATATAAACTTAAATGAAGTCATCTAAATTCTAAAAAGCTTTAGGTTAGTCCGTACAAGAATTCTAAATCAGCAGTGTATAAAAAATAAAGCTCAACACAAACTTTTATTTCGATTTCTTTCTTGCTAAAAACATTATACAAAAGTAATAAATAAAAACATACAGAAACGCAGATTTATTGTAAAGAATTATACGGCATTTTGGAAGGAATCTCTTGAAAAATAATCCAATTACAGCATTATTTATCAGAAACAATTTAACAAAAAGGACATCGCGATAACTGTGTTTGTTTGCGATTTGTAACATTTCTTGGGCAATTTTTATTCTTTCCGCTCTAAGAATGTTTGCTGTATGCACAGGCCCGTTCTTAAATGAAAGCTCAAACCCCACGTTTGGGGAGTCCATCGGGAAACCGATGATTTTATGAAAATTATTTGTAAATTCGTAATAATTATGTATGTATGTAAATTATTATGTTATAATTTTTCTAATAATATCGCTACATTTTGTGAATACAAAATTAATGAAAATTTAAATTAATGTTTATATTATAATTATTAAACGAGTTAAAAGAATAGTCAAATTATAAATTAATTAAAAATTGTTTATATTTATAGAAATAAATTGTAAGTTAAAAAAATTTAAATTTATTCAAAAATTTATAAAACGTATTCAAAATTATAATTTGATTTTTTTTTTAATTTATAAATAAAAAAAATGTTTGGCTCGTTGCCCATATTGGAGACGACTCTGTGTATACATATGTATCTTTAAATAAAATTTGACAATCGTTAACTAAATACAATCAAATATTTTACAAATAATTTAATAACTAAACGTTTTATAACAAATATATGTTGGATTTCTAATGTAATATACAAAATGTGTCTCACATTATTACAATATTCAAATAGAATTCCGGTAGGAGTTGTATTTTCGTAATGCGGACTTTGTCATATTAAATTTCCCAACGGTTTTTGTGGTTCTCTATATTTTCATATTAATAATAATAATAATAAAAATATACGTTAAGTGTTTTTACTCCTTTGAGTCTATGTTATTATTGTTTCAACTCTTCATACAATAAGAACATTGATTTTTGTAAGGAAATGGATAAAAAAGTTTTAATTTATTACGGTAATAATTATTATAGTTAAGATCACTTTGTTTTAGAACATCAAAGTTTTTGTTTTGTTTGAAATATGACCTGAGGACAAATGCCTTAAATTTCAAATGTTTTTTACAGCAGAGAAAAAATACCTCTAAGAGCCAACTTGTTAACTTAATTTATTACATTGTTCTAGCTGATAAACTCAAGTTGTTGAAATTTTTTTTAACTTTGCTCTCTCCTCTAAATTACACTTTAATTTGCTGATAAAATACACAACCATAGATATTGATTAAAACAAACAAATTGTTATTGTAATTTAACAACTGTATTCTTCACCAATTGAATTGCAAACTTTTAAATGATTTACTGAGAGATTTCGTTTCACAATCAATAAATTTTCTATGTATAATATAGGGGATTGAATAAAATTTAAAGTTTTAAAGTGAAGATTGATAGTGTGATTATGGTTTGACCTAAACTAGAGTTTTCAAAGCAATAATAGTGAATTTGGTAAGCGATCCATCTTCTTAATCAAACGCAATTAATTGATTCAAACGCGCGATCAAATACATTTTTCATAGTGCAATCTAACATTTTTCTACAAGGATATTTTCAAAGTGCTTCTGAAAGACACACCATATGTGAAGTGCTTCCTGCTATAATAGTAAATTCCCTTGACTACATCCTGTGACTACTGAGACTACTTTAAGAAATAGGTTCGTGTTACAAGCGGTTCCTGTTTACTTTTCCCCATCTAATTCAACGACAATAAGAAATCGCAAAAAACTAATCGGATATGAGGATTAATTGTCTCCGAGACAAATGATATTGTTCGATTAATATTGAAGCAAATATACAAAATAGAGCGTGACGCTCATCTCAAAACAATTTTACTCGATTTTTCCTCTATACATTTCTATGTATGCTGCAGGAAAGCTTTTAATGCTTGCAGAAAATTTATTTCTTCCTTCTTGCACGCATGTGTTATAACTTTTCTTGAATTATATTCGCGCAATTAATTCGCATTAAATTGATAATGATATTGCAGCTAGAGAAATTCGTTTAGTCTAATAAAAAATTGGAGAAATTTATGTGTTTTGGTATAAATCATTGGAAATTTAGTTTCATAATGTGTTGTTAGTATGTGTAGTCTAAACAAAGACAATAAATAAAAGACCCGAATGTAGATTTGTGCTTGGAATAAAGCAAAGCAAGTGTTTTCTAAGGTTGTCGAGTCATTAATCAGGGTGTTACCGGTAGTAGAAGATAATTTACAGTAAAGGGGTGTGAATCCGATCAGTTACGTCACTTGCGGCCATGCGGCCACAACTACTGCAGTTCATATTTTTGTAATATATATTTTCCGGTAATTTTTACTATAATATTACAGCTGCAAAACTTTAATGGAGCTGCAAATGCAGAATATTAAAACAATGTGTTTTGTTTCGTATTTCTAATGCATAATAATAAAAAATATAGCAAAAGCTCTGGCAGACACTAATGGAGATGAGATTTAAAGTAAAATATAAAAAAAAAGATAATAAAATGTTCATCCATCTAGTGGAACAGCATCTGAAAACGATTATGTCTTTGAAAATCATTTCTCATTTCGAAGACATTCCCAAAAACCTTCAAGAAATTTATTTCCGAAACGCGTTACTTTTTAAATTAAATTTTGTACGTGAGTAAACTTTTATTTAAGTGAAATTATACAAAAAAAACTTTGTGTGTTTTTTACTATGCTACGGTTGTTATTGTTTGTCCTACTGTGTATTCTTATTGTTTTCTCCCCACAGACCAAATTACACATAAAACATTTATTTATGATTTGCTTTTTTCTTGTGGAAAATTATTTACTTTATATAATGTAAGAACAATTTCGTAATATTTGATAAAGGACACTGAAATTTATTATAAATTACAGTTTACTTTATGAAATATTTAACATGAACAATACTTACAGGAGCAACTAGAAAATGCAAACAAACAAGAAAAGCTAACATAAAGATTAATTAATAAAAAGCTTGTAGCATAAAATCTAATTATGAAAGTACTCTTTTAATAAAAATATTAAATAATTTCTAGAATAATGATATTAAAAATTTTATGAGATTTGTTATACAAGTAATTGAAGATAAATACCTGAAAACTATTCCTCAAATAATTTGTAAAAATATATATTGTATATCTTGGAAAAAATGTTATAAACATGAAATAATGTTTTCTATTTCAACAAGAGCGGTAGTAAAAAAAATTAATTACGTTTGAAAGAATAATAGTTTGAAAAGCAGCAGCATCCTCATAATAAATTTATGTAATTTTCAATAACAAATATTAAACTATGTTCGTTGAATATAACGATTGCAATGAAAGAATTATCTTTTCACATTTAACAAACAGAAAACATAAAAGCATCTGTCATAAAACGTAAGATGATAGATTCTAGTGAAAAGGTTTCGATCGTGCATAATATGAAAGGAAAAGATAAACTTTATATATACGTCCCGAATGAATGATCCTGATATGTGCAGAAAGGATTACATACAAGTTTGATAATTGGTTGTATGTGTATTTGGAGCTAATGCTTCTTCTGATCTTGTTACAAATCGATCACGTTCATCCAAATGTTCACTTCAAGCTAGGTTAAATTATCTCAAATGCTTTTTCCTAAATAGAAAATTGAATAAGACGAATAATATAATTGGGCTATAAAAATAGACCTAAAATCTAATACAATCTTTGACCTTTTCTTCTGCATAAAAAATTTCAACTTACCATTCAAGTGGTGTATTATTGAATTAATTTATAGTCTTTATACTTTTTTCTGATCAAAGACCTTCCTTTTTATTCATTTATCAATAGAACTTTTACTAATTTACTCAAAAAACCAGAACTTCCTTTCTACTTCCACGATTCTGATCAAATTTCATACTTAACTAAATGAAATGCGCTTTTTACATTATTCTTTGACTTATTATTATTCGCATATATCAAAATGACATCTATCTTGATTATGTTTTAATTAAGGGTAGGTTATATGCGCCATGGGCTCTGTTATCGCGAGTCAACCATTGTTACAACATAATACAGCAATCTCCGTTACTAGTAAGAAATTCTCCTTGTAAACTTAGTTGAAGGAACATGAGGTAATTAAGCGAAACGCAACTGCTATTTGAAAGGGTTCTGTTCTCTTATGTTGGGTTGCATCAACCATTAATACACCATGTCATATTCATTTTTTCTCTTTGATATCTCTGATATCCTTTTTTACACAAATATCGGATTATAGTCTATTTTTGGTTTACATATGTATGTATTTCGAAATGTGATACCTATATTAAATCTTTTTTTTACAATAAAGCATTCAAATAGCAAATTTTCTGCTATACTAAACAACGAATCATATTTTTTTATTAAAAATATTTTTGAGTAACGATAAACATATTAGTTGATGCGTAAATAATTTCGAAACTTTTTAATGACAGGATATAAGCTTTTTTCATTTTTCAATTCTATTAAAAGTAAAATAAGTGAATTTTCCATTGATGTAGATATAAAAGATGTGTTTAATCAGAAAAAAGTTTTTTTTTCGTGAAACGATCAAAAAAGTGGAAGACGAAAAAAAATTGCCAAACTTTCAACACCATAAAAAATAATTTCTTCTACTTATGTAGTTATGACATCAAAGCAAATAACGCAAACGAAATTAATGAAGATATACGTTATTGGAACAATAAATCAACTATTTGATTTGTGTTTTGTGGTAGTTTTTGGGCTGATAATAAATCAATGTAGTTTCCCATAGGATCGCGACATATCATCAACCGCGGATGTTCCGGTAGAAAAGTCCGCCCAATCTAAATCATTCCTTATAGATATAGTATATAACTATTAACTTCCCCACTGACTTAACACTTAACCTTAAATGACTCAAAATTCTTTTGATAATCAAGCTATCACAATGATTGATTCAATTGTTATCACACCCCCATTATTGATTTATAGATATTCTCAACACCACCCAAAATGATAAACTTATCGGAAAACTTTCCTGTCAATTGATTATATAAAAGCGATAAAATTAAATAAAAAAATATTTTTCTTTCAGCGCTAGCTTAACATGCATTCAATTTCAAGCGTGTCGGGCAATCGTGAGTTCGATTCCCATAACGTACATAGATTTTTATCAATGATATTATCAAACAAAATATAAATTCAATTTGTTGAATGTTTTAATAAACATAAATTAATTAATTATTATTTTTTTAATTACAATAAAAATTCATATACAGTGAATTCGCATTATCTCAATTTTCTATACCTTAAAATTTTTTAATGAACTTGGGTGATTTGATTTAGGAAAGATTGACTGTATATCGTTTTATATCATAATTCAGAAATCATTTTATCTATTTTTTGTTAGTACATATTACATGAATGTAAATGAAATTGATTTTGAGTAA
>JAODFZ020012139.1:0-29312 GCA_027574845.2 Deinopsis erosa
ATTTATTATTGAATAAATGCGAATTTATATCTGGCATAAAGTTTTTAACTTAGGGTTCCGTAGAAAATTTTATACCAAAAAGGGTTCCGCGAGATGACAAAGTTTGAAGAACGCTGACATATGGGATAACAATATTTTTTCTATATTACAAAAGGAAGCTTTAGTAGCACTAAAAAATGATTTTAATCAATTCTTCTATTAATATTTTAAAAATTAATTAAACAAAAACTATTATGTTATATAAATAGACATTATATAATATATTTTGCAATAAAATTTCGAATTTAATCATTTCGAGGAGTAGCTGTAATTTAGAAAAATCCTTATTTTTGACTTTTATTGAAAAAGGAAAATTATTTAATCATAAAACCATATAAAACGTATTGTATCTGAGCGCGTATGTATTACATGGGATATAAATGGAGATTAGAGATTGGAATACAGAAAACCAGCTTTGCAACGATTCTATTCAATAGAACATAATGATGATGTGATGATGTCGAAAAGGGGGATTATATAGTATGTTTATCAAGCTTGAATAGCATCAACGCGTTTCACTATTCATATAAATGTTACATTAATACAATTGCGTGCAATGTCGATCAAAATAAATAAATAAGATATTAAAATAACAAACTTTTATTGTAGAAATGTCCATTCCGCGCTTGTTTCTTTCACCTCACAGAAAAATTTGATTTTTATTATTATTATAAGTCGCAAACAGTCCCTTGTTTCACTTTTTATTTCATATTTCTGTCTTCCTTTATTTAGTGCGTTTTGAGTGACACATGTCTTCAAAACAATTGAATATTTTGTCAATTCGCAATTGCCTTTTTAAAAAATCTCCTTTTTGGATTTTATCTTAATAGGATCTCTTAAAAGATAAATCTTTGCATTTATTGTTAAAGGATTTACAAGGTATAAACACTCAACAAGCCATTATTTGCAATTCTTTTATCATCATTTCAACTATTTTTAATTAATTTATCATAAAACATCAAACAATAACATCTTTTGTATAAAAAGTTGTTTTTGTTTATTTATTTGTCGCTAATTTACACGATATTTAGTAAACTTCCTCAATATGTAAACTATATGAGCAATTATTTCTTTTTTGTTACAGAAATGTTTACTAAACGATGCAGTTTGCAGTTTTATTCGAACGCGTTCAACAAAGTAAGGTGCGAAGGTGAAATGTCAAGATGAAAATTATTTTGATTGAATTTATTCAAAAAATCTCTTCTCTTATTATTGGTAAGTCATTTTTTCTATTATAATTAAATAATCAGTGCCTGTTTTACAATATATGGGATACTGGGCAATTTTGTTTATAAATTTCGTTTATAATAAGAGGCACTTTGTTTGAATTTGTAATTTTTAAAATTTTTTAACATTTAGCTTTTATATGTGGGGTTTTTGATACAATCTAGCAATCTAGCCTTAAATATATTTTTATGATTTAGAACAAAATAGAATGAATTTTGTATTTTTTTATTGTTGTTACTCGTATCTTATATTTGTCATTGAAGATCATTTCAGCTTTGTATTTTAAATTTTATCTCACTTAAATTAAATTAAATCTCGTTCTATTTTTTATTACGTGTAAGGCATCTCGGTGAGGCTCACTAGCCCCGGGGCCCCGGGAATTTGCCGGCTGACCGGTCTAAGCGACGCCACTGAACATATGCGTTTTATTTTGCACAACATTCTTTATTCAGTTCATAGTGCAATACGTGTAGTATTTTTAATTATTTACATATTCTTTTGTTATTCATTTGCAAATAATAAATTTTACTTAATTGTAATGAAAATAAGTTTTTGCTAAAAACGGATTTTCTCTCATTTTATTTGTGTAAAAATAGAATTAATTAATTGTCAAAAGCGTGCAAGGATTTAAAATCTTTAGTATTTGCTTAATTGAGGGTATGTCAATGTTATTATTGGACAGAATGACACGACAATACACAAAAGCTGGTAAAATATTTCCGTTTTAGTACAAAATGCTTTGACAACCGCAAAAAAGGGTTACAACATGCGACATTTATAAGCTTTTTTGATGTTCATTCTACTCACACATTCACATACCATAACAACAACAACAAAAAAGAGATAAATAAATATAGTTGTGTAGCACATTTTGCTAAATAAATTATTTCTGATGTGCCGTAACTCTATTATCTAGTACTAGCAATAGAGGGGCCCATCACATAGCAGTCTGTTGTTTCGATAAACTAATTATAACATATAACCCTTTATAGGACAAACATTAAACACCATACACGATTTAACATAATTTATTTCAAAATATGTTATTATTTTCTCATATATTTTTCTCTTATTTAATGAAAATAACGAGAACAACAAAATAAGGCACAGAAAAACTGTTTTGAAAGTAATGAAGTTAGATTTTTTTGTTTATTGAAAAAAGTCGGCTTGTAACATACAAACAAGATTTCGTGTTCGAAAAGGCTTCCTTTTGATGCAGTCCCCTTCATCATTGTCATTATCATCGTCATACCTCATCATGCCTCATGTAGACGCGCGCGTACATGAATCTCATGCGATGCGGTTTAGCTTTTCATTTAGCGATAAAGCTTTATAGATCCGCTTACAGAAACCGACCGTACCAAGAAAATTAATAATTGCGCGCGTGGAAATTTATCTCCTATTCGAAAATATACTTTTTCTGCTTCGTAAGCGGAATTACAATCGAATCAATATGTTTTCATATATTTTTATTACTCTGCTATAATATTATATCAATTAGGGTATACAAAATTTTGTTTTTTAGTAAATAGTTTATAGCATGTAGATCTTTTTAATTTTTGATACTGTACATACAGTAAAGGTGGTTGGATGTGTTGACGGAATTGAATAGGAACAAAACAACAACAACTGACATAAATTACATATTTGACTGACACTTTAGACAGTTTAACTGAATTACTCTACTTGTTAACTTATTCACTCGTAAATGCATTTAAAATTTTCTATTTTGCATGGCAGTTTAATAACTTCGTTTGTGTTTTGCATGTTTTTGCGTTTCTTGATTTCTCATTCTATAAAACGTTAATTCATTTATAAATTTGCTTAATACTTATTTTTATAATTAATTTTATTTAATTACTCCCACCCAAAATATATGAACTTATTTTTTTCTATACATATATAAAATATTTTATTTGAATGTTTTGTCGTGTAGCGCCCTTAGTGTTTAATAGTGTAATGCTCTAAAAGAGCGCTTATAGTAAATATGAAGAGATGTCGCTCAGTAAGAATTCAAATTTTAAAATTTAAATTGTTATTTGGTATATGACTAATGAAATTCAATATATTTATGTTTATAAGTTTATATATGTTTTAAAAATATACAAATTATACAAAATGTGTCATGCGTCGTTAACATGACTCAATAAAATTAGCAACAAATCGTTAAATATTTATTTCCTATAATACAAATATTTTGCAATATTGGAATAATATATGAAAAACACTATCAGAAATGAAAAACAATACACAAAAAAAATGAAAGCACTATAATTTTAAATTACGCTTTACTTTTGGTGTTTCTGTACTCTAAAACAAAATTCTTATTGTTATTGATGTATAATTGGTTATTTATATTGACTTACAAAATCTTTAGATGATGAGGACAAATTTGAATTACTGCCATTCCTCATTAAAGGTCTTTGAGTTGAGGATGAACTTTGTCTTTCCATACTAAAACAAATATGCGACTAATTTTATATTATTTTTTAATTTTTGAAGTACCTGCTACTTCGCGACTGTGAACCACTTCTTTTAAACATTCCTGTTATTCTATCTTTTAAGTCTTTTTTACTTCCTTTCGGATCTTCATTTATATCTGAACTAACAGAACTTTGCTAAAATGTCACAAAATCAGTAATAATTCATTTAATTATATTTCGAATCGTACTTTTGAAGATAAAGGACGAGAAGGTGCAAAATGATCATTATCATCATCATCTATACTTCTAGATTTAGTTAATTTCTTTAATTTACCTATAATACCTTTTTTCTTTTTCTTCTCGCCGGTACTTATAACTTCACTCTGGGTCGAACCACCTGATAGCCTACTATCCATACTAACATCACGTTTTCTTCTAAAATCTAATTCCGAACTCATATCCAATGATTGTAAGCTTGACATACTGTCATCATCGCCACCACCCGTTTTCCAAATATCATGATCATGCATTGAAGCAGTATGCTCCAACGATAAGCTCTTCCTGTGCAAGTTGCTGTCATTCCTTGTTAATTTCCTAGTTAATGTTCCACTGCCTGTCACTTGATCGTTTTCAGTTGAAGTAGATCGTCTCATGCTGCCCATTCTTCGAGTTCTATCCCTTTCTTCACTTGCCCGTTGAATTCGCTTCAATTCATCGGTTGCATCGACAAGTCTTTGTAAAGTTGATTGAACTTGTGTTCGTCTATCGTCTCTAATTATTGATGATTCCCGACTGCTTCCACCGTAATCCTTCCGATCCATCGCTGGCGATCCTTCTCTAGACTTCGATTTCGTTCTCTTTGGAGGTGTTGGCGTATAAGTCGAAGGATCTCGTTCTTTATTACCAAACAATTCGGGTGCTAATTGCAGCAAAGTTTCAACTTGTTGCACCAAAATATTTATCCTCTTAAAATCTTCTTGTTCAGTGCGTCTTTTGCCATTAATTAAATATTTCATTTCTTCGCGTTCCTTCTCATACCTTTCCTTCTCTCTGCGCAATTTCTCATTGGTTGTCCTTAATTTAGCATGTGCGTCTCTTAATTCCATAAAATCACATTGTAACTCGTTCAATTTCTTCTTGTTATCGTCTTGCTCCTCATCTAACGCTTTCTTTAATTGATCCATTTTTCGTTTTCCTTCCAGCACATCCTTGTCACGTTCTCTCTCAACTTCTAATAATGTTTGACGTAAATCTCTAGCCAGCGTTGCTGTTTCTTGTAATATACGTTGTTGTTCCTCGCGTTCCTTCTGCCATGATAATTCCATACGCGTACGCAATCCAGCTATTTTCGTCCTGCCGCTACTTAAAATGCGCTCCTCTTCCAATTCATTAACACGTGAATGTAATTCGGACATTTTAACCTCCCATGATGACCGCTCCGATATTAATTCAGTTTTTAATCGTGATGCTTCTAAACGCGCTTCCGATAATTCATCTTCCATGCAACTGATTTGTTGTTCTAAATTAGCAACTTTCGATTTTTGCTCTTCAAGCTATAAATAAAAAATTTTAATTTATAGAACAAAATAAATAAGTATATATTACGTCATCAGCGCCAGGCAAAGAATTTCTATTAATTACTTTCGATGGATTTACTTTCAAATCGCCAATTGTTTTTTGCGCTCCTTCTAACATATGTTTATACGTATCGCGTTCTCTCTTGAATCGGCTCACTTGACTATGCAAAGACTGCATTTCAGCATTTAAAATAGATATTTGGCTTTCGTAGCGCATTTTACATTCCGTTATATCAGACTTTTTAGATTTTTCCATCGAATTTACTCTGAAAATCAATATTAATATGAATTAGTTCTACATAGAAATATGTACACATACTTTGATTTAAGTTCTTTTATTTCTCTATCCATTGCTGAACTGTCCGCACTAATATTGCGTTGTATTTTTGACACTTTATCATAATCATCAAGTTTCCTACGCAACTCATCATTATCTTTTCGCATATATTCCATTTGATCATTAAATACTTCACGTTCACGTTTAAATTGTTCTAATTCTGATTGACGTTCTTCTAATGATGCTTTCAAACGTGTTTTATCTAATTGTTCATTATTTCCATTGGTGTTAAGTTTTTTAAATTTATCAAACAATTCATTCTTTTCCTTTAATAGGTTATTATATTTCTTACTAGATTCATTCTTTTCATATTCCAAATCTTCATCTAATTTTTCCATTTCTCGTTTTACGTTTATTAATTGACTGATAAAATATGTTAATATTATAATATTTTTATTTTTTCAAAAATTTATTTAATGCTTACCTGCCAAGCGCTTCTTTTTCTGAAACTAATTTTGCTTTTGTTACAACATGTTCTTCCTCTAAAACTTCATATTTTGCAGTCAAGTTCTCATACTCTTTCTTCTCCTTCTCCAATTCCTTCTCTAATTCTGTAATTTTGATTAAAATTCAAATTTATTTTTGTTGACTAATTGTGGAAACTTACTATCCAGCTTTTCTTGATATTCTTGTTTAGTTTCAGTAAGTCTTTTAACTCCATTCCCTGAATTTGCTTCTAAACTTTTAATTTTATTCTTTAGCATTCCTAATTCTAATTCTCTATTTTTCTGTTCCTTTTCTAAATTCGTTTTCATAACTTGTAGTTTTTTCCTCTCACTTTGTAAATCTAGATCTAAGTCGCCTGCTTTCTTGTCTAATGCATCTTTTTCAGTCTTAAATTCGCTTTCTGCTTTCTTTAACTTATCTTCAGAATGTTTAAATTTGTTTTCACTTTCACTTAATTGAGTTTTCAGTTTGGTAACTTCTTCTTTTAGTGTTTTTAATTCTTTTGTTTCGGTTGATGTTAATAGAGATGATCTTCTATTGAAGCTTGATGATTCAGATTTTTCCTTTTCCTTCAAAAAGCAATAAAAAATAAAAATAAATTTGTAATTTACTAAGCTTACCAATTTTTCAATAACAGAATTTTTCTCATTAATAATTTTTTCTAGTTCTTCTATTTTGGAATTTAAGTCTTTTGAATTTAATAACAATTTATCATATTTGGTATTTAATGAATGTGTCATTTCTTGCTGTTTGGAATCCTTATCAGATAATTTGCGCTTTTCATCTTCCCACTTAAATGAACAACGCTTTATATAAAAAACAAACTAAAAAATATAATTTTCCCTTACATTTGATTCAAGTTCTTTAATTTTATCTTTATTTATTTTATCATTCTTATTGGATTCGTCCTCCAATTCTTTAATTTGTTTCTGCAATTCTGATATCTTTTTAGTTTTTAGTGTTAACTGAAATTTGGCATACATTATCTCCGACAATTTGAATCTTATCGTTTCAGTCCCTCTTACCTCTTTAGCCAATTTAACTTTATCTTCATTTTCGTCTTTTAATTTTTTTAATTCGATATCTTTTTTATCAAGATCTTTTTTCACACTTTCATACTTATCTTTTAAGTCTGATAATTGCTTCTTTGTGTCTTTAAATAGCACTAAAAATAATTTTATATTATATGGAGTAACAGATAGTTTTCTATACAAACATGATTCGGCCTTTAATTTTTCAACTTCTTCTTCAAGTTTTTTTTTCTCACTCTTCAATTCAGCGTCATTGGTTTTAAGTTTATTCAGCTCATTATTCAAACTTTCCTTATCATCATTTATTTTCAATAACTTTTTATTCAATTCATCCAATTCACTCTTCATTTTCGCATCTTCCTTCTTCATATCCTCAAGCTTCTTCTGTAATTCTTCAAGCTCTTTAGAATTAATTGAAGATTTTTCTTTCGCTGATTCTGCACTTCCAAGCGTAGACAAAACAGCAGCTAAAATACTCAAATAAATTAAACAATTCATATCGATAACTAAATCATACTTATTTCATTTTCAAGATCATTCACCCATATCCTTAATTGAGCTTTCGTAGTAAGTTCAGTGGGAGCATGAACTTTACGATTTTTAAATGCGTTTGACGAATTTTCTTTAACTTTATCTAAAAGAGCTTGAAGTTTATCACGTTCCCTCTCTAATAGCTTAATTTGTTTTGCTGTATCAGGTGTCTTTTTATCCTTCTCCTTCTCCTTGTCTTTATCCTTACTCTCAAATTCATCTAATTTTTTCTTAGCTGTCGTTAATTCTGTTTCTAAATTAGCAATTTTATCTATATAAATTTCTAATGATTTATTATCAGCATTTTTCTTGGTCCCTCTTAATAATTCAAATCGTTTATTATCAGCTAGCAACTTCTCATTTTCAGCTTCTAAAGTTTGCGCTTTATTTCGAAATACTGCAGCTTCTTGTTCAATAACCTGCAGCTGCCTCTTTAAGTCCAACGCATTTTGATCCAATAATTCTTGAGATCTATAAATTGCAATTAAAATAAATATTTATATTTAATTTCTATAAACAGCTTACTTTGATTTCGTCATTTCTCTCGAACGTTTTTTAGACAAATTTATTTCAGCTTCCAGTCTT
Organism: Deinopsis erosa; assembly: GCA_027574845.2. Taxonomy (NCBI): domain Eukaryota; kingdom Metazoa; phylum Arthropoda; class Insecta; order Coleoptera; family Staphylinidae; genus Deinopsis; species Deinopsis erosa. The sequence goes on from JAODFZ020012139.1 coordinate 8,198, forward strand.
TCACAATCACGTTCCTTTTCGATGAGCTTTGTTCGTATTTCATTCATTTCAGCTTCTAGACTTTTTATTCTATCATTTTGATTAGTGTTATCAGCTTTGCTTAGTAATTGGCGACGATCTAGCGGTTTAGCTGTCAACTTATCCTGCAGCTCTTTTGTTTTCTTTTTCAATCTCGCATTATCAGCATCCAAATCTTCAAACTTTTTACGTAATACCGTCGTTTCCTGTTCACTAAGCTCCAATTGTAATTTCATTTCGGAAACATCTTCGTCTGTATGTTTTTCCTCTCTAGTCGGTGTTAATTTTCGTGCTAAAAATAATTATTTATTTTTATACGTTTTAAATAAACCGTGAAATATAAATACTTCGTGGTCTTGTTGCCATTTTCTTTAATTGCAAAACTAATGATTCGTTATCGTCTTCAATACGTGATGATTTCTTTCGTATGTTTTCAGCCTCCTCTTCAGCAAACTTCAATTGTTCACGTAAATCAGCTTCACGTTCTAATGAATCTTGTAAATCTCTCAGCAATTGAACTGGATCGTCTTGTGAACCACCTCTAGTTAGAGATTCGCGTGAAACTTTCTACAAAAAAACCATTTTAACAAAATTTATAAAAAAAAAAATATATATTTACACAAATCAAAAATTGTGTTAATGAATTAACATAATTTTTGATTTGATTAAATTAATTACATATTATATTTACCATTTCTGTAGACGCGCTTTTGCCTAAATTGCCTAACATTGGTGACTTCTTCTTAGCAGCTAATGAAGACAATGGTAATTTATTTTCTTCAGCTTTAGTTAATTTCAAACTAGTCTCATCCAATTTCTTCTGTAAAGTTTTTGCAATTTCCTTTTCACTCGTCAAATCTTTCTCCAACTGTTTAATTTTATCTAAATATTGTATCGTTGAACCTCCACATAACTACAATAAACGATTAATTAATTATAATTAATTTTTTGCTATTTTGTATTACTTCTTTGATTTTTTTATCATATTCAACTTTTTCTTGTTCTAATTGCTCAGCTTTCCTTTCAGTTTTTCTTAATTTGAATGATAAAATTCGACAATTTTTTGTTGTTTGTTCCAATTCCTTTTTTAATGATGAGTATTCGTCAGCTTGATCTTCACTGCATAAACACATTTAATAAATTTCAAAAATTAATTCGATTTTATGATTTACCGAAAATTGTCTTGCATTTCTTCCATTTCATCTTCCAAATCTCTTAATTCCTTCTTCATATCTTCATTTTCATCCATCAACTCCTCGCACAACGTTTCAGCAGCTAACAATTTCGATCTCAACTCATCGACGACTTTTTGTGTAGATTGTGGGGCTGGACGCGTCTCCAAATCATCTTCCAATTCTTTCACTTTCAAACCCAACGCTTTCTTCTCATCTTTATGGTCATCTAATTGCATCTGTAGCTCATTTACTTTCTGTTGTAGTTTCAGCAGCTCGGATGAGCTACCCTTTGTTGTATCCATTGCTGTTAATCGTCTCAACAAAATGTTGCTCTTTTCCTTCTCTAAACGCTCGCATTTTGCTTTAAATGTATCTAATTCCTGTTTCATATTCTCTAATTGCGATTTTAAATCGAATTCGTTGGGGTCAACTAGAGTTGTTGATTCGGTTGTCTCAGTACCAGCCACACTTACATCATCATCATCACTATCTGTTCTTTTACGCGGTTTTGCTTTTACCTACATTACAAATAACTCGTTTGCATATGAAAATAATAATTGAATAGAAACAATTTGTTAATAATACAAGTGCTTATCAAAATTAATTTTCTTACTAATTGAGAAGCGTTGCTAATATAAAACTGGGTCATCTATATTCGGTGTTTTATTAAAAATGACTAAAAATCACAAACAAGAAATTGTTATTTGTTTTAATCATAATTACATTAATGATCAAATAATAATGAAACAAAAAGAAACGCACACAAAGCAAACAACATTGATTTACTTGGATTAGAAATTGTACATCGTGATTTGTGGGTTCATCAACAGTTGTTTTGATTTCCTTGATATGTATTCGTTTGGGACGTTCTTGATTGGATTCTTTAAGTGTTGGAAGTTTTTTAGCTTTAATTAACGATGAATGATCATTATGGGCGTCTGTTTTAATTGGTGCTGGTTTACTATCTATACAATCAAATTGACAATTAATTAATGAGTTATTCGTTTCTTTGGGAATACCTTTTTGTTGGCCAGTATCTAGAGTTGGTAATTTACGTCTAAGTGGTAATGTAAGGCTAACTGTTGGAATGTTAGCTTGGGTATCATCTTCGAGATTAGCTAAGTCTGGAGTGGATGTCCATGAAGATGGATTTTTGAATGTTGCTGTTACATTCATATTATCTTTCTTATCTAAATTTAGTGTAGTTGATGAAGCCCAACTTCTTCTATTCTCATTTTGACTACCAAAACTTCCTAAACTTGGAGTCGATGCAGTAAAATCATCTTTTCTCATATCAATCGGTTCTCTTCTTTTGCCTCCATGCTCTTTATAATCTCTAAATGCATTATTTTATTAAAATCATTTTCTCAACTCAACAATTTCTCTTTACCTAAAACATCTTTTGCATCGTGTGGGCCATCGAACTTGGGGATGAAAACCCAATGGACATAAAGGATCGCCTTTACCCATTGGATATAAGTGCATTCCACTCATTTTTAAAGCAAATGCTGTAATTTTTCAGTTATTATAAAATGCATTTTCATTCTGCTGCTTTTTGTTGATCAATTTCGCAATTAGAGCAGAAAATTAATAAAGCAGGAGCGAGCGCTTAGTAAAGCTTTTTTTTATTTTTAGATAATGCTGCAAAATTATTAACAAATCTACAATTAGTGCTTTATTTTAATACTAATTCAATCATTAGCAATTACTTTAATGAAAAAATTAAAATTTATCGAAAAAAAAATTATATAATTAGTAAAACAAATTTTATGCATAGGAATTTAATTTAGAAGTTTAATGTGTCAAATATTGCATAAAAATTTGCAGCTGTGTTTGCGTTATTCTCACATTACTTACCAAAAAAACTTCGTGTTGTAGAAACTTTTTAAATTGAAAGCACAATTCACTAGAATTATTGATAACTTTTAAGAACGCACAGATATTTAACGTTAAGCTAGATAAAAAATCAATTAAAAAATGTTTATTTAATTTTTTATTATGGAATAATCTTTTAGGATCCACTGAGCAATAATGCGCGTCTACAAAATCTATATTTAGTATGAGCATATAACTAAGACTACTACGACATCCATTCCCAACCAGACCTTGTCTAAATCTGAAGCAACCAAACGATCCCAGATAGATATTCAGTTGGATTCATTTCCTTCTAACTGTAACACACATATATTTCGTAGATGATCTTAAAAGCGTTTACATCTCATGCGGAATTATTATAAAAGATCTATCCTACTGACCTATATAGGATCAATGCATTCATTCTATTTCTGACTTAACCATAAAGCAAAATTTCCATTCCAATTCAACTATAAACAACATTTAACGTCCGTCCAGTAAATTTGATTAAACACTCATTACCTATAAAATGAATTTATTTCCCCCTATAGTTAATTATGTTTATCGTAGAGAAATTGTTTTTTAATGGTATTGTGGTGACGTTCTATCAATACGATTTAATATTATCAAAAATAATTGGCACGTGTTTTAATTACGTCATTTGAAAACATGGATTTTATATTTGCATTTGTATGTAGTTTTTGTTATTCATTTCATTAGTTTACTGTTGCGAGTTTAATATAAAAGTTTCAATTACATATTACGTGCTGCGATTGTGTTTTGTTTTAGAAAAGTTTTTCTTTTGTTTCCTATACAAATCTGTTTCACATACTCATTATCCTTTCATCTATTATCCGTTTTTCATACATCCATCATGGATAAACTGCAACATTGGTTAAATCGTTTCCAGTAAGTTAGATTTCTATACATATATTAATTATAAATTTGTTTGCATACTTTCATATATTGCGCTGTTGTGTATGATTAATATAATTATATTTTGATTGATTGATAGTTTGAATCCAATGACGAATTTCATGAATAATCTAACATAAACATATCTATGATAAAAAGTATTTTATTTATAAATAATGTATATACGTCATATATGAACAGATTAATAATTTATGTTTATAGAACTATTTTATGAGATCGAACTTTAAACAAAGTTGTTTGTTTTTAGATGAGAAAAAATGCAGTATATAAGAAAGTAAGTTGCCATAATGATATACAATGTTAGTCTTAATTATTTATAACATAGTTTACGTTCTTTATGGCACATTTACTTTTACTTAATTAAATATTTTGGCTTGTAATGAAACGCTTTACATATTAAATATTTTTACATACATACATATATGCAAATGAGTAATTGTTTAAATGCTCACTGCTTTGATTCAAAAATAAACACTAAATTAATGCACTCACTTCGCATTTGTATAATTATGCGTCGTACGATTGTTTTATGTATATTAATAGATTATGAATATTGATGCATATTCATTTAGAAAAAAATATTAATTTAATTAATTAATTCGAAACCATTAACAATTATATAAAGAATGTTGTGTTACTTAATTATTTTCCATTCATTTCAATAACACAATGCTTTTTTATTTATTTATTTATTTATTTATTTATAGATATATTTACAACGTTTTTGTGCAATAAATTTAAATGATAATACAACGAGATAAATAATATAATAGGTTTTTAATCATAAATTATTTTATGTTTCTATTTCTTTACAATATTTTAAATACATACATTTATTTATCACTTTGTATATTATATTAATCACTTTGTATGAGTAATAAAATGATTAATATAATAATGATAATGAAAGTTTTTGAATATTTGAGAAAGTAAATTAAATTCAAATTAGTAGTTCATTTAGGACAGCTTTAGTGCGGCTGTAGAGGTCGCTTTTAGTGTAAATCGTTATTGCCAACGTTCCAAAACAGAGAACTACTGCCCTGCTACTGCGTTTCTCGTAAGACACAGAAACGACAAGAAATACATCATCAGACAGCAGCAGTAGCAACAACAAAAAAATATAACATCAGGAACATAACATTTTATTAAAAAAATAGTGTTAATTATAAAAATGGCAACGCTGTGTAAATGAAACTGCAAATATCTAAAATAAAACAAAAATTCGTGATAAGAAATTATTGAATTTAGTTTTTTTATATTAATGTTGAAAAAAAATCAAAGCACATCTAGTGATAACAGCAGTACTATAATTTTTAATTTTTGTTGCTTAACTAATGCTAAGAAAAACTTTAAGTGTTAATAATTTTTTGTTTATTTCTAATTAAATATTATAAAATAATTGTTGTCTAGATTTCACTCATTATTAACAACAAAAATGCCTTTGTTTGGTAAGAAGGACAGCGATAAAAAATCGAAAAAAGATAGTAAAGATTCGGATAAACAACCATCTGTTGAAGACAAATATATTTTGAAGGAATTATTGGGAACGTAAGTTATAATTAATCTTTATTTATTAGAAAGTTATATCACATTTTCGATTTCATCTTTTAGAGGAGCATTTTCTGTCGTGCGATTAGCCGAAAGCAAGGAACGACTTAAACACATGTATGCTGTTAAAATAATTGATAAAAAAGCATTAAAGGGTAAAGAAGATTCACTAGAAAATGAAATAAAAGTGCTACGAAGGTAATTATGCGAGTATTTTAATAGAATTTTAATGAGACTTTTCATGTTTAAGACTTAAACATCCAAATATTGTCCAATTACTTGAAACATTTGAGGACAAATCGAAAGTTTACTTAGTTATGGAATTGTAAGTGATGTTTATTTAAAGATTAATCACTTACGAATGATTCTGATGCGGAAAATGTTGTTATTTTTCAGAGTAACGGGTGGCGAATTGTTTGATAGAATTGTTGAAAAGGGTTCGTATACGGAAAAAGATGCAGCTGATTTAATTCGTCAAGTATTAGAAGCAGTTGATTATATGCATGTGCAGGGAGTTGTTCATCGTGACCTAAAACCCGAAAATTTATTATATTACAGTCCAGACGAAGATAGTAAAATAATGATAAGCGATTTTGGCTTATCAAAAATGGAAGATTCGGGTATTATGGCAACAGCATGTGGCACACCAGGATATGTTGCACCAGAAGTACTTGCACAAAAACCATATGGTAAAGCAGTGGATGTTTGGAGTATAGGGGTTATTTCATATATATTATTGTGTGGTTATCCACCATTCTATGACGAAAATGACGCCAATTTATTTGCACAAATTCTCAAAGGTGAATTTGAATTTGATTCACCATATTGGGACGAAATTAGTGATTCGGCTAAAGATTTTATTAGACAATTAATGTGTGTTAATGTTGAGAAGCGTTTCACTTGTCGTCAGGCGTTGGGACATCCTTGGTACGCTTTAATTACAACATTATCTAACATTAATAAAAAAATACATTTTCTGTTTTTTTTTTCATTAGGGTATCAGGTGGAGCTGCCAGCAAGAATATTCATGGAACTGTATCTGAACAACTTAAAAAGAATTTTGCTAAATCGCGGTGGAAGGTGCATTTTGATAAAATATTTTATTGATCTTATAATAGAATTTTTGTTTGTTCTTTTATGTTTCTTTCTATAGCAAGCGTATCATGCAACGGCGGTAATTCGACAAATGCAACGAATGGCTCTAAGTAGCGGGGGCGGTGGCAGTTCGGTAAGCGTTGGAAGCAGCGGGGGACGAAGTCCAATTGCCCAAAGAAGTATGTCTTCAGGTGGTGGAGACCCCTGCGGTAGTTTGAACGGTTCTCAAGATAAGTAATTACTTTAATATACTTAAAATGAAGACAAATATTATACAAACACAAATACTCATAAGACAAATTTCTCTCTATATCTTTGAATCTTTCCAAATCTTTCTTAATCTTAATGAAAATATCGTAACAAATAGAATTTTATAAATTCGAATTGCTTCATATCTACAAGAAAAATTACAATCGAAGCTCTAAACTTTCTATATATATTTTTTAATTTTATTTTATTGCATTTTATTTAATTAATAAGGACTTCCAAATTAGCAAATTGTTCATGTTCTAAATATATTTGGAAGACATACTTACTCATATAAATAGAAAAAAAAAGTTATTTTTATATAAATATTTTATTTTTTAAGTAATTACGTAATTTATACATTTCCATTAATAATTGCATTTACAATTTATTAATTTGGTCTAGTAGAATGTGCAATCTCTGAGCATTGATTCCTCTCTGTTGTTTAAGTTTTAAATTTTATACTTTTTTATCAATCCCAATCCGATTACATGATTTAAAGGTATAATTTTTTAACTACCTCATTGTGCTAATTATTGTTATAATTTATTTTTGCTCAGGTGTAGAATACATCGCCGATAAATCAATTAATTAATTAATTTTAAGTAAGCATTTTATAAACATAACAAATGATTGGTTTTTTTTATAATGGGATATTTAAGTACTAGACCTATATAATATACACTTGGTGTTAAAGGATGATGCACAAAACTGTTTTCTAGAAAAAGACGTTCGCAATCAATATTTTTAATCATTTTAGCATCATCTATAAAATTAACAATCAAATATTAATTAGTTATTCATATTTCTAGTGACATTTTAATTCACAAAAAATACATTATTAAATTATGATTAGAATAATTATTAATAATTTATATGAAATTATTATTTCATTGACTTATTAATAATTTAACTTTCTAATATTCATTTGTTTTAATGATCTGGAGTTAATTACTTATATAATACTTAATTTTTTTATGCGATTTTAGATAGATTTTATATATGTGTATATTTATTTTATAAAAAGAAATATTAAAAATCTTATCACAAACATAGTAGATATTTACATAAAAGAATTGTCGATAAATGAAATTGTAGATAACAAAGTTATAAATGCCGCGCGCGCATGCATAAGAAACTATTACACAAAAAAAAACTCGCAATATTTGTTAATAATTAATTAAATGACAAAAAAAAATGCACAAATATTTTATCATATTTTAGACAAATTTCAAAGAATTTTATTTTTAATTAAGTTCTTTATGAATAGATAAAAATATTATTTAACGAATATGCCTGAACCAGTCTTGTTGAAATAATTTTGCTATTTCTATCTGAATAGTAATTAATTTTGCTTTAATGATTAGAGAGCAAGTTTAAATAAACATCCTTGTTATATATATATACCTTTATTGATTTTTCTTGAATCTTGACGAAATAAAATTCAATCTTAAAACATAATATTATAGATAATATAATATTAAAAATTTATATTCTTGAGCTTGATATAACTTTTATGATTTTATTGAGAACGGCTATAAAACTATAAATAAGTGAAGTTCGCTAAGAAAAAATCAATATCTTATTAAAAACTTGGATTATTTCTATTTGGTAGAAAGATTGGTTTTGCCCTTTTCTTCTATTATTCGTTTTCCTTTTTTTTATGTAATAAAATCTCGCCTTATTATTCATGTAAATAAATAAAAGAGTAGATGAAGCAAGAACAACTGCCAAAAAAAAGTTTTTTCTTTTCTAATTCTTTGAATAAATAATAGTAGTATATTTAATAAAATAGTGTAAAATATGATAAAATAAATTTTTGTTCAAAAATTGTTTGGAATGCTTTTCTGTGGGTGGTTAATGCTTTGAACAAAAATGGTTTTTAATATAAATGAATATATATATAAATATACATAAAATGACTATACATATTAATTATATAAGAAAAGTTCCATTTTATTCTAGGATGTTGAAATTATAATATTGAAAAAGAATTAAATGTTGAATATAAATATTAATCTCAAATTGTAGGTCGATAAAATTTTAAATAAATTTTATATACATAAGTGCGCGATTGAGAAAAGTAACTTTTCATACTAAAATAAAAATTTATTTCATTTATTTCTGCTAAATCATTTTATTCAGATTTAATTTTTTTTTAAGTTTTTTTTTTTGAAAAGCAAGCAATATTGGTAAAAAGTATAAATGAAAATAGACAAGATCCACATTTTCACATGCAAAACAAATAAATGAATTGTTTGTCCAAATCTTGAATACCGAAACTTTTGTTCCTAAAACAAATTGAACACATGTATATCATGTTCAAAGGTACTAAAAAAATTGATCCAATTTTAGATAGAATGTAGATTTTTTGGCCTAAACTTACAACCTAAAATAGATAATTAAACAGCCTATTCTTACGCAACAAACATTCCTGGCCTTCAATTTTTGAACATGAAATACAGAAAAAGTTATTTGAATATGGTTTGAGACAACTCGTAATATGTGATATGTACTATATTCTTATATTTTTATTTGTGATTGTATGAAATTAATCAAAAAGTAACATATGAAGCAAGCAAAAAGGCACAAGTGTACCCGAAATGCTTTAATTTATATTTTTCGTTTTGCCACTCTCTGTACTCGCGGGGTGGACCAAATTTAATGAACCAATATACGAAATTTGATTTTCGATATGGTGGCCAGTTGCACTCATTTTTGTAACTGCATCTGATTTGACATCGACTATATTCTGTTTGCGCGACACCAGCAAATCTTTTATCGTTTCATTGTAAATTTCCATGAAAGTGACTTCCAGCTCATAGTCCCATCCAAATTTCTCCAAGTTCTTTTTAGATTCTCCTTGCATAGTATACGTTTTTCCAGATCCTATCATTTTTGTGGTGATTTGTATTGGTGGTCAGCATCCGTCTGTATTTAAAGCATTTAATAACAACGATTTTGCTTCATTTGTCTAAATTTTGCAATATTTCTTTGATAAAAAGAGACTTACTTTTTGATTAATTTTATACAAACAAGACGAAATGTGTAGTGTAACACTGTATAAAAATAGCGTATATCTTATATATAAATTTATTGTTAAAAAGTAAGTTAAGGCATAAATTATATTGTTTTTTTTTTGTTTTGTTAAATGATATAATTTTGTCAATGTACAATGTTATTGTTTACTAAAGTGTCATATTTTTTAAATAAATAATTTTAGTCTGAGATTTTTTTCAGACAAATTCCTTGGGGATAATATTTGCAATATTGTTCTATTACATTACCATAGTGCCAAGAAGAAACTTGATTTGATTGTTGGATGGAAATAAAATACCTTAAAATGGAATGCCAAATAACTTTAATATCCTTTTTATAATTATTAAAAATCACAATTTCCTAAATACGGTGAAATAACAATACGATTATCTATAATAATGAAAAACACACAAACAAATTGCAGAAAAAACTTATTTTTTTTTATTTCATGTAAATTCTATTATAATGATTGTATAAAGATTAAATAGCCGGAAAAGAAATTCAAATTTCATATATATATCTATATATACTATTTTATATTTTTTTTGTTTTTCATAAATAAAATTGAATACATAATGCAAAATATCATAGAAAAAAGGAGATAATTATTTCATTAATTTCTTTTACATTATAGTTGATATGTAGCAAAATGAATAAAGCAGTGCTACAGTTGCCAAGAAATTAAGGAAACATTTCCATTAATAAGTAGTTTGGTTTTGTCTTAATTAATAATTTGATCATTATTCAATCATCGAGAAAAAAATTAATTATTCACTAACTTAAAAATTAAGTCTTTGCCCTAAATAAGTATTTAATAACGACGACGACATAAAAAAAGTATTGAAATAAACAACGAACAAAATCAAACAATCATCGTGAAACATTAATTATAATAATTGCATTAATTTTTTTTAATATATCAGTTCCTTTGTTTCAAGAGTTACGAGCTCATTTTATTTTAAAACAAGATTAAAATTGGTAAAAATTCCTAAACAAACATTTTTCTGCATACTTTAATCAATAGGAAACACATTTCTTAATTATTTGAGCAATTTTCTTTTTGTTAATTTCCAATAATGCATGGATTATCAATCAATTAAAGAATGCCTAGAAAAATGTAAATCAGTTTTGTATTTTTTAAGTAAGTAGTAGTATATACAAACACCAATTTTAAATGGAGAACTTTCACATTTACAAACTTGTATTGCCTCATATTTATTTATCTTTTGATCAATTATCGGATATTGATTGAAAGTATTTACATAATTGAGCGTATAAATTAAATTAAAATTATTATTAAAACTAAATGTAATTATGATATGAGAAGAAAGACGAATTTAAGTACTGTAGATTAAATATCAGTTACATTTTTTTATATAAATGCATTCTATGAATTGATAAATAAATAATGAGGTATTTGTATTACGATATAGCGCACACACGTTATTAATTACTTAATTTAAATAATATTGCATCATCACTTAATATAGGATTGTCATTTGTCAATCAAAATTAATTTTTTTCTTCTCACTTTTATATATACACTGCTAGCAAGTAGTTTCAAGAATAGGACAACGACATGTACTTAGACACGTTGAAATATTACCATTACAGATTGGTAGAGATCTAGTTTTGGTGGAGGCTGCTGCCGTATGTTTGTATGTTAAAGGAGAATTTTGAACACTAGTACAATGCCGTTCTAACATTCCTGTTAAAATATGTAAGGGTGATTGTTGTTGATTTAATAATGATTCTTTTGTGGGTCGACTTGAAGTCAAACCCACTGCTATTGGCTAGAATAATTTTTCGCTTGTTGGTGGTGGTGTACTGGATGTTGCACCAGCACTTTGATTTGATTCATCACCACCACTTGCTACTACAACCGGATGTCAGTTAACCAATTCTACATTTACAAATTGTTTCAGTCTCTCTAAATATGCTGGATATAGTTCCACGTCATTATGTCCTGCACCCTGCAAAAGAACATTTATTTTATTTTATAGGCAAAGTGATTATTTTAGGCGTTTCCTATTATTTATTATATTAATTTATTCAAATTTAACTTACTTCCACCCAGAGAGGCTCTACAGCTTTAGGACATCTTTCGAATATAGTTCGCCCATGTGTAAAGTCTATAATCTCATCTTCGGTACCATGGATTAATAACGTTGGAGAAGTCACTTTGGGAACTTTATCAATACTATTAAAGAAATTCATAAATTGCATTACTAATAATTCTCTTTTCAGATTCTATTTATTTATTTATCTAATTTACCTAGGAAAGGCATCAAAAAACCAAGTTCGCTTCGTATTAGGAAATGCAACTCTCATACCAGACATAAGAGGCGAATGTAAAATAACAGCTCCAACTTCATATCGAGAAGCTAAGTCGACAGTAGGTACAGTCCCAATACTTTGACCATAAAGAATGATATTTTCAGGACTTATCCCATATCTGGTGCGTAAAGCCAACCAAGCTGCATCGATATCTGCATAGAGATTTTTTTCTGATGGTTTGCCAGCACTCAAACCGTATCCAGAATAGTCATAGCCGAATACGTTGCAATTAATGCTTGACCCTAAATTTAAATAAAACGTACTCATTTGCCCTAAATCAACAGCATTGCCATGTGAAAATAAAATGGTAAATCTGGCAGTAGAACTACAGCGGACAAAAACACAGGCAATTTTATTTCCTCGATTTGTTCGAATGTAAAATCCTTCAATATTTTCCTTCTCACGTTCAGAAAACTGCCACTCAGCTCTTTCAGTTAATGTTAACGAATATTTACCACTTCCATCAGCAAGAAAATCGTAAGTTGGTTCTGGAGGTAGGAAAGCTAATTTTGCTGCAATTCTGCTTGGACATGGTGGACAACAAAGTAAGCAACACAGTTCACTTATACTTAAACCATTCATCTTTTACTCTTATTTTTGTTGCACTGGGTATAAATTAAAATATTTGTTCAGAAATTTATAATTAAAGTTTTTTAATAACTATTGTATCGCAACTTGACGTCCATTGTTGACAACGCCATTTTCTTTGTGTTTGTCATTTTTGAATAGCAACTTAAATTTTAATTTTTTTTGTTCAAATCTTTTCCAAATTATCTAAACTACGTATAATTAAATAATTAGTATAAACTTTCATAAATAGGTGAAAATACTAATAATAATGCATCTTTAATTAGTTTTAAAGTTTATGCCCTCTTACGATCCATAGATAATTTTGTTATGAAACCGATTTAACAAATGAATTTATTTAATTTATATACGTTTATTTTGTTGTTAGATGTAATAATAATAAGTTGCTATAATTTTTTAAATTTTATAACGATTATAAAACTTTATTTTGTTGCTGCCATCTATTGGCTAAAATATTACGCAAATCGATAGACTGTCAAAATCTAGAATACTTTGTTTCTGTCAGTTTCTGTTTATTCATCAACATATCTTCAATTGATCCAAAAATTTAAACAAACTATTATTAATTAAAAGTAAAATTATTTAAAACAAATAGTCAAAATGGCAAAAATGGCATTTCAACACCAAGCCGGCACGGCTATGGAATGTTTAAGCGTAAGATAAATCAAATTATGCATTATTTACATTAATTTAGATTGAATTGCTCATCGTATTAGATTCCAATTACATTACATAAAGAAATTGATGGGGAGAATCATAGATGCGGTTTTAAAATAGGTGGAGGTATTGACCAAGACTATAAGAAAAGTCCTCAGGGATATTCGGATAATGTGAGTGTGATTTTATCTTGTCTATAAGAAAATGAATTTGAATCATTTTTCTAGGGAATATATGTGACTGAAGTCTATGAATCATCGCCAGCCTCTCGCAGTGGCCTAAGAGTTCACGATAAAATATTGCAATGCAATGGATATGATTTTACAATGGTAACTCATAAAAAAGCAGTTAGTTACATAAAGAAACATCCTGTTTTAAATTTACTTGTTGCTCGTAAAGGTGTGACATCAACATAAGCACAAATTCAATTATTTACTATTTCCATAACTATACATTCCATCTACATCCCTCTAATTCTTCGTCATTTTTCTTTCCAGTATTAATAAATGTTAGAATAATTTTTAGATGAAGTTACCATAATAATCAAATAGATTAGATAGATAGCATGTGTGTTAATGTAACATGATATGACGACAATTTACTTAAGTTTTCTTTATATAAATATATTTTTTAATTTGTAATATTTGCTATCAGAGAATATTTTATTCTATGGGAAAACGTTATACATACATTCTACATGTTGTTTATTTCATATGAATTTTATATAATTTTTGTTTTTAATAAATATAAAATCTATATAAAATGTTGAATGTCAGTAGGCATTTTTGCAAGCAAATATGAGATTTTAATTAGATGAAGAATTGCCTAGGGAATGAAGAAAATTCGAACTTCAACAGATTGTGTATGGAGAATATCTATCTAGCCAAGCCCAAAATATAAATGTAAGTTGAAGGTCAAATTGTTTTTATGATAAACAGGTTTAATCAAACGTAACACATATATTTGTATTTATCTGTTTATTGAAAAGCAAACATCACAAATGAGAATTAAGTATATACAATTTACTAGGTAGTATTCAATAATGCAGAAAATTATAAGCAATTACAGACAGAATGGTTGAATTATATTGTACCAATCTTATAACAAATTAATTGGGATTCTTTCGTAATCCTATTGAGATAAAGCTATCAATTAAATTAAATTAAATTCCAGTCACAATTAAAACGATTCAATTAAATTTTGTTTAACTTAGGAATATAATCACTTAACTTTGATCCATTAAGAAACAATCATGATGGCTAACATTTGAATCTTTTTGTATAGATTCAAAAATTGGTTGCAAATCACCAGAACTCTTAATTTGAGTTACAAATTCATTCAAGTGTGGGTTCTTATCTATATGAAAAAGTATTGTTAGTATATAGAAATACATTTGTTTATATTAATTATTACCTGCGTCAGGAATAGTGAGCAACGCTGATACAGCGCGCATTGCAGATCTCTTAAGTTCATCCTGCTTCTCATATTCTTGCTTAACTGAATTTGCTTTAACTTTCATTGTGCATGTCACGCGTAGTGGTTCAATTAATCTATCCAGTCCTGTAATGAAACATTTTTTAAAACTATTTGTTTTGTAATTATTTAAAGTATTTACTTTGTAGTACAGCACCAGGGCATATTTGCGCTAAACGCGCAGCCATTAAGTATGTCAACATTTTAATATCATAATGATCTTTAAGCCCTTCTTCAACTTGATTCAAAAATTCAAATATATCGATACGATCAACACAAGAGTCCAATAAGGTGTACATACATTCGAAGGCAGCCTTACGTATATCCAATCCATCATCAACGGTATGTTTGAATGGACCCATCTCAACTTCTCTAATTAATTCAGGTTTGACTTTGGTTTCGCTATACAATTGTGGCAATATTGTGTCTAATAAATCTCTTATAAGTGATGGCTTATTATGTGCTGCCGAATTGAATGCAACCAAAGCAACACGCCTTACATTTAGATCGGGATCTTGTAGAGTATTCAAAAATTGACCGATGCATTGTCGAAGTAATGGATCAATTGTTTGCGGTTGATCAGATATTGTGAATTTGACGGCTGTAACGACAGTGGTACGCATTAATGGTGATGGTGAATTCAGACTCTCTTGCAACTTGATTAGTAAGTTTTCTGGATCGATAAGTGTCAATTTGCCTAAACATTCAGCAACTACATTACGTGTACCCTCCTCGCTGCACTCGCAATGTTTAAATAATTGTTTCCAAATGGCCGGTACATAAGGTAATAAGTGTTTGACACCTTCGGGTGTTGATGAAAGACATGTTATAATCTAAAAGATAATATTTCTTAGATAATTGGATATCCTATTACTTTTCTTATTTGACTTCTTACTTCCTTTAATGAGTGTAATAGCAAATATTGTCTCTTAGGTTGATTATCAATTTCTTGTAATATAATAGGTAAATATTGCCCTAGATTACCAATGGAAATACTTCCTAATGCATAACTAGCCGCCGCCTTGATTTCTTCCGAAACATTATAAAAGGATTCAATAATATCTGATTCCAATTTTCCAGCTGGAGTTAAATCGCTAAAGGTAAATAAATAATTATTATCAATTCTACTATCATAGATATTTCACTTACATATTTCTTCCGATTTCTCCAATAATTAATAAACCAAAAATATGATAGGAATCGTTTTTGGCATGTTTAATATCATATACAAATTGTTGGACAATTAGAAGTGCCCTACTAGGGCAAATAATTGTAATAGCGGCCACACATTTTGCCAATGAGTAATAGGCTTGCTTATGTATAGTACCGCCAGTGGAACTCAAAACAGGTTTCAAAAGCATTTGGAATAGTTCTTCATACCCAATGCCCGGTATTTGGCACTTGACGAGCGCTTGAAAGAATTCAAGCATTGAGGCGAGGGCAGCACCTTGCAGTAAAGGTGAACGAACCAAATTCATAACTTCCGGTAATAAATTTCTTGAAATGTTATTGTGTAATGCTTTTGGATGATATTCAGCAATTGATTTTAATATCACGAGAGTCCACTGAGCAATATGCAAATCAGATTCATCTAATAAGGGTGGTAATTCAATGATAACATGCTGAAGTAAATCGGGATCCAAATTTTGATAATAATTCTTAATTAAACAATCCAAAAGTGATAATGTACTTAGTTTTAAGGCTCTTTGATTTTTACGAAGAAATGAACCCAAAATCGGTATTGCTTCATTCTATTTAATAATATTGAAGCATTA
The DNA here is from genome assembly GCA_027574845.2 of Deinopsis erosa. NCBI lineage: Eukaryota > Metazoa > Arthropoda > Insecta > Coleoptera > Staphylinidae > Deinopsis > Deinopsis erosa. The sequence goes on from JAODFZ020012139.1 coordinate 24,939, forward strand.
ATATTGAATAGAATTAATCAATTTTATTACTTACGATTATTGGCAGACTTATTCCTAAGGGAGATCCAGCAATGTTTGTCAGGGCTTTAACAGTTGTTAAACGCGTAATTTCATTTCGCAATCGATCCAAGAATAAAGGCAAACATGTTGACAATTCCTTTCGCAAATAATCACCCAAATTGCAGATGATTTGGCCCATTGTTGCTATCGCGCGTTCCTTTACTTCCTGATCAATATCAGACGCCTTCAATCGAAGTAATGTACAATTATATATGTCATGTATATATGGAGTAAAATCAAAATTAGTTGTGGGAGCATTTAATGGTCTTAATACTTTTACTAATTCTTGTAAAACGTTCAATGCCTCTGCTGCTATTTTATAAAAATTATCTCCAACTGCATTGATAACCGGATGTAATAGTAAAGGTTTATAAGGATGGAAAACTTGAGGTGGATGAGTTGTTAATAAACAATGTATGAATGATAGTGAATCAATTTTCATGTTACTGCTCGAGTTCTTCTCTCCCAAAGAATATAAAATTCCTGGTATTAATTCAACAATCTGCAAAATCAAATATAAACAGGTTAATATATTTATTCATTCCATTGAGTAAATTTATTAACCTGTTGAGATAATGCTCCAGGTAACACATTGCATAGTTCTTTAAGTAACGTAAAGCAATCCTGTCTTGTTTTAATGCTCTTTTCCTTCATTTGAACGCTCACACTCTTCACAATCATAGGAACTTGCTGTTGCAATAAATAGACAGGCGTTTCCTGCTCCATAGAATCGGGATCGATGCTGACTGAATTCATAACAGCCACAGATGTTTTCGTTTGCTTTAATAAAGCAATGTATGCGTGAAAGATATCAGACTTCACATTTTCCTCGCGTTCTAAAAAATGTCTTCATACATTTTCCAATTTCATTAGGTTTTTTATAGCAAACCTTTAAAGCGGGCAATTAGAGCTGGTGACAGAACTTTATAAAAATCTGGTAACAGTTCATGTCGACTTGATATAATTGATTCCAAGCATTTAGCTGCTGAACGCCTTACTTTCCAACTCATATCGTCGTCATCACTGTACTCATCATTTTCATCATCATCCTCATCATCTTCACCTTCAATTGTTTCCATACATCCGTCAGCATCATCATCTTCATCGTAATTATAATTTGGATCATATGTCACATATTTAAGACATAGATTTGTTATCTAGGAAGTGAGTGAAATAATTTGACCAATGGTATTAATTAATTTGGTTTCCGGAAAGTTCATAAATTCACCGACAAAAAACTCATCGACCAGTAAATTTTCCGCGAGTTCGTCGAATTCAAAATTCATCGATTCTACAATAAATCGCCTATAATTTATTTATTAAATTAATTTCGCAATCATTTCGCATCATAAATAATTATTAAAGATTAAAATATTGTGATTAACCTGAAAAATAGTACCTGTAAATTCTAAAACAAAAAACACTGATTTCATTGAATTTATTTAGTAATGTAGTAATTAATATATGGAATTAAGTCTAGAAAGTATTGCCATTATTGGATGGTCGGTCTGTTGAATGTTTTGAATGTACATTTTTTCTTTTGTCAAATCACGTGCATATTATGACGTTCAATTTAAGGGCTCATTCATAGGAAGCAGCACATCGCGCGGTTCAGTCCGTTTATTGGTTGAGTAATCTCCTTTCCTTGTTTGACTCCACATGTCAGACAAGGACAGACGAATACTCAGCCAAGATGCAGATGCGCCGCGCGGCGAAAATGTCGCGCGTATGCGAGTTCTTAAAGCACGAAATATGTAAGTCAATTATCTTTTTTGATTTATTTGCAATAGTAAATGAATTCAATGAAGTCTGAGTTTTTTTTTTCTAATTTTACATGAACATACTATTATTTTCAAATCAGCATATTTAAATATTTTATAAATTATTATACGCGACAAATTTACTCGTGTATGAATTTTCTTGTCGGTGAATTGATGTCCGTGAACTTTCCGTCGATGAATTGAGGTTAATTTGAATAAATTGATTAATACCATTGGTATATGTGGAGTGATTTCCTTGGGACAGCGGTTGACAAACGACTCGAACGCTTGCAGACAATATTCACGCAACTCATCATCATCATAGGTAATGTATTGCTTTATGAGTGTTACAAAAGTTTCTATATGCTCGCCAAAGCGATGACCTGATTGTCGACTAAAAAAATAATTCGTTTTAAAAAGCATATCAAACATTTCAAATCGTAACAGGACAATATCCCCCGATCAATATATTTTATAGGTTAGTTTAAATAGGTTAGGTTAGGTATGATTAAATTGTTCGCGGGGGGGATAGTGTCTTAGAACCATTTCAAATATATCTTACCAAACTGCAGCTACACATTGAATATAAGTTCTAGTTTGGGTTGTATTTGATGGGGTTTCGTTAGGGCTCAAACCGTTTTGCAAATGATCAACAAGTTTGAAATATAAAACATTATTGCATGATAGCACTAAGTTACTTAAAGCAGCAATTGTACGTTTTCTAACCGCTTGACGAGATGAAGTTAATTGCGGCAGTAATGCATTTAATATTGAGCTGTGAAATGATGCTAAAACATTGCCAAATCTTGCTAATAAATCAGATACTATATCTAATGCTTCAAGTTGAACCGAAACATCTTCTTGCTACAAATAGATTAGAATAAGAAAAAAGATAAACGAAAAAGAAAGAAATGTCTTACTCTTTCAATAGCTGTTGTTAAACGTGATGTTATATGTTTACATATGTTGCCGGATAATCCACCAGGAGCTTGCGGAAGTTCAGATATAACCGTTTTTAAACCAATACTCGAAATATCGCGTAGTTGTTCCTTTTCAGAAACCATATTAGTGCAAAGCGATTCAACAATCGTTTCCACTTGAAATTCTTTTACTTTGTTTACCAACGGTCCTAAACTGCAACGCATGCATAATAACCTAACATTATCTGAGACAATTAATTTTTAAATTACCATTTGACAGCTAAATTTTGAACTTCGCCATTTTTATCTTCCAAAAGTTTTAATAACATTTTCACAACTTTCCTTTCTGAATCATCATCTAATTTAATGCTATCCTTCTGTAATTCAGTCATTAAATCATTTGTTGCCATAAAACGAAAGTCTTTATCAGATGATTGCATCTAAAATAGAAAAAAGCACATGTATTAACCTGCCTGTCTGGCTGTTTTTATTTCGTATTTTCGCGGTATTTATATAGTACATCTAATTAGAATTAATATTAATTACTAACCTTCTCAAGAAGATTTGCAATTTGGTATGAAACACTAGCCATGATGAGTTTTCTTTTTTAGTCTTATTCTAATTTATATCGATTTATAATAAGAAATTTATAGTACTTATGAAAATATTGTTTATTAATAAAATATTCCAGTAAAATTTGACCAATAGTTCGCCGAATAATTATTTGCAGCGGTTTGTTAAATGTCACACTCACGTTTGATTTTTTTTTTTACAAAGCTTGCATTGGCATTCTTTTGGTTAAAGCTTTGATTTTGTATTCAATTTATCAACTAATAACGTAATGAAATAATTATGAAATAATGATAAGCTAATTTCGTTTTACATGAAGCTTTTTTATTATATTAACAGGCTAATGTTTTATGCTACAAATGTCAACTTTAGTCAACTTCCCATACAACTTCTTACCAAATCAACACGAAACTGACAATATAGAATTCTAGAGAATTATTTGAATGCTGTTTATGTTGGTAATGCAATTTTAATTATTACAAAATAAAATGTAATAATTAAAATAACTGATAAATATACTTCAGTATACTAAGGTATAATTAGTATTTATAGTGTAGGACATTTAAATTTTTTAAATATTTAAAGGTTTAATTTACCTTCAATAAATTACCACTAGATTGAGCTGATTGGCTTCTCGTTAATATTATTACAAAACATTATAGTTTAATTTGTTTATTTGCTTTAATGTTTATAAAACCATAATTAGTAATGTAAGTTTATTATTTTTTGAATGAACAATGGAGTGTGTTTAGTCTAAATAATGATTTAATAATGCATAATGGATTACATTACATTATTCATTCTCTTTGATAAGAAAATAATTAAAATAAATATTAGTATTAGTAAACAAGTGTGCATTAGTCATATAAAACAAATGCGGATGTGCACTAATTAATAGTTGAATTCAGGAAAGCTCAGCGGCTGCAGCGGTCGGCCATTTTTCCAGCGATTCAAATATATGATGGATAACCTTGAGTAGCGTTCAATGTGATTTTGTTCCAGCATATTAGTTGAATCGCTGGAAAAATGGCCGACCGCTGCAGCCGCTTAGTGTCCCTGAATGA
>JAODFZ020012141.1:0-10221 GCA_027574845.2 Deinopsis erosa
TGTAAGAATTTGCGTTTTATATTTCAATTCTAAGAAATCACCTCCCATTTCTAACACGTCCAGTATATCAACATAAAATTTTCTCGTCTACCTCCTAAATCCAATTAGATTTTCATAGTAATGAAACATATTTTACAAAAATTACTTTTTAGTAGCAAAAATTGCGTTTTAAAATGTTTCTATTCTCAAAAAACGCGTCCCATTTCTAACACGTCCAGTTTATAAAAATAAAAATTTTACATCTACCTCCTAAATCTGATTAGATTTTCATGGCAATACAAAATATTTGATAAAAATTAATTTTTAATATAAAAAATTGCGTTTTCTAATATTTCAATTTTCAAAACTCACTTCCCATTTCCATCACGTCCAATATATCAACATAAAAATTTCACATCTACCTCCTAAAACCGATTAGTGTTTCAGACTAAAAAAGACAAAATAATTTATCAAAATTTATACGAGTAGAATCCATATTAACTAAGAAAGTATCCTTTTTCAGCGAAAAACATAAAAATACAAGTTAAATAAGAGAAGAAATTAATCATAATATTGTTTTCGTTAATAAAACGGACATTTAGTAACAAATATAATATAAAATGCAACATAAATTGCATTTTATAAGTAAAACCAATGCAAACCAGGTAAATGAATCGTTAAAAATAAATTATAAGCAAAATGGGTTGCCTACTTTCTAATAAACAGATTTTCTTGTTATTTATTTAAAAACTAATCACTAATTCGAATTCAACAAGCAATTTACTTAATGCAGCAATGGAAAAGTCAATTTTGTAAAAAATTTGTTCGCTTTGTAGCTTAGTCTACTCAAATATGGAATAAGAAGGAAGAAATTTCATTTTCCATAATCTGTCATACCCATATCAAATAAATATATGAATGTTGCGCAAAATTGCTTCACTATATTCTCATTCTTTTGTTTTATTTATTTACTATACACTAATATGCCGTTTGTTTTCCGATTTTGCGCGATTTCTCTCTCACTCTCTCGCATTCTCCTTTCAATCCATCACATTTTTGTTAAACACTCAAACATTTTGACTTTTTTATTATTATCATTTCCGCTATGATATATGAAGTCGTTTTGATAATTTGTTTTTGATTTATCATTTTTGATCGATCTATTTTCCTATCAAAGTTATGCGATGATGAACGATAAACAGAGAGAAAGAGAGAGAGAGATAAAAGCGAATTTTTATAACCTTTCTCGATGAAACTTCAATTATACGAGGAAATAACATTTATCGCATATGCAAATGATGCACAAAAATCGGTAAAATTGGAAACAAAAACTCACCGTTTTTCCTGCGTTGTTGTTATTATGCGTTGTTCAATCCATCTCTTTTTTGCCATTGTTATTTATGGAATTAATCAGCCAGCAAATTTATTCATTTCGGCACAAATCAATCTGAAATAATAAAAATATTAATCGATTTTTAATACCACAAAAACGATGAGCTTTTTTAATTGATTAATTAATGAAAAACATCGTTTTTTAAACTATAACCAAAAAACAATTGCATAAATTATTAACAAAATATTACTTTTAATCTATTGCACTAAAAATGAATCAAATTAATAATTTTCAGGTAATTTGTGACACGTCCAGTATGTTTGCATACGATACCTTCCTTAATAAATTATATTAATAACTTCAAATTATCTATAAAAACTCTTAATTAAGGCTAATTGAAGGTGAAAAATCTATTTTTCTGTTTAATTTCTAACACGTCCAGTATGTTCATATAAAATTTTCACATCTACCTCCTAAATCTAATTAGATTTTCATGGTAATACAAAATATTTTTAAAAATTATTTTTGAATATAAAAAATTGCGTTTTTTAATTTTTCAATTCCCAGAAATCACGTCCTATTTCTAACACGTGCAGTATATCAACATAAAATTTTCCCGTGTACCTCCTAAATCCAATTAGATTTTTATAGTAATAAAAAATATTTTATAAAAATTATTTTTTCATATAAGAAATTACGTTTTATATTTCATTTCTCAGAAATCACCTCCCATTTCTAACACGTCCAGTATAACAACATAAAAATTTCACATCTACCTCCTAAATCCAATTAGATTTTCATAGTAATAAAAAATATTTTATAAAAATTATTTTTATTAGCAAAATTTGCGTTTTAAAATGTTTCAATTCCCAAAAAGCGCGTCCCATTTCTAGCACGTCCAGTTTATAAAAATAAAAATTTCAAATCTACCTCCTAAATCTGATTAGATTTTCATTATAATACAAAATATTTAATAAAAATTAATTTTTAATATAGAAAATTGCGTTTTTGAATATTTCAATTCCCAAAAATCACTTCCCATATCCAACACGTCCAGTATATCAACATAAAATTTTCTCGTCTACCTCCTAAATCTGATTAGATTTTCATAGTAATAAATAAAATTTTATAAAAATTAATTTTTAGTAGGAAAATTTGCGTTTTAAAATGTTTCAATTCCCAAAAAATGCGTCCCATTTCCAAAACGTCCAGTTTATAAAAATAAAAATATCACATCTACCTCCTAATCTGATTAGATTTTCATGGTAATTCAAAAAATTTATTAAAAATTAATTTTTCATATAAGAAATTGCGTTTTATATTTCAATTCTCAGAAGTCACCTCCCATTTCTAACACATCCAGTATATCAACATAAAATTTTCTCGTCTACCTCCTAAATCCAATTAGATTTTCATAGTAAGAAAAATATTTTATAAAAATTAATTTTTCATATAAGAAATTACGTTTTATATTTCAATTCTCAGAAATGACCTCCCATTTATAACACGTCCAGTATATCAACATAAAGTTTTCTCGTGTACCTCCTAAATCCAATTAGATTTTCATAGTAATAAAAAATATTTTATAAAAATTGATTTTTAGTAGGAAAAAATGCGTTTTTTAATATTTCAATTCCCAGAAAACGTCTCCCATTTCCAACACGTCCAATATATCAATATAAAAGGTTCTCGTCTACCTCCTAAATCCAATTAGATTTTCATAGTAATAAAAAATATTTTATAAAAATTAATTTTTAGTAGGAAAAATTGAGTTTTAAAATATTTCAATTCCCAAAAATCGTCTCCCATTTCTCACACGTCCAGTTTGCAAAATAAAAAGTTCACATCTATCTCCTAAATCCGATTAGATTTTCATGGTAATACAAAATATTTGATAAAAAATAATTTTTAATATAAAAAATTGCGTTTTCTAATATTTCAATTTTCAAAACTCACTTCCCATTTCCATCACGTCCAATATATCAACATAAAAATTTCGCATCTACCTCCTAAAACCGATTAGTGTTTCAGACTACAAAATACAAAATAATTTATCAAAATTTATACGAGTAAAATCCATATTAACCAAGAAAATATCCTTTTTCAGTGAAAAACATATAAATACATTTTAAATAAGAGAAGAAATTAATCAGAATATTGTTTTCGTTAATAGAAAAGACATTTCGTTAAAAATATAATCTAAAATGCAACATAAATTGCATTTTATATGCAAAACTCACCAGTCCAATGCTCAAATTACTGCATCTTCCAATTGTTAGAACAGCCTGAACCATTTTAATCACCATAAAAACTATATCTGCAAACACAAACAAATATATAGCACAAAGAAGAACAAACAAACAAAGATTATAACACGACTAATTAATTTAAACAAATTAATCGATTTAAATTATCAACCTCCAGCACATAAATCGAAAATGATTGAAAAAAGCTCACCGTGAATTAATTACTACATCGAAACCACCAGCAAGTAGTAATCAAACAACTGATACAAGTTTAAATCAATTAAAAACACATGTAATTGATTAATTATTATTTAACGCAATCACTTTAATTATTCATAGAATATTCAAACATATATTTCGTGTAATCAACATGGCGATGATGACCACGCACTAAATTTGTTGATAAAAGAACATCTAAATGTTCTTACTTAAGGACGCGCGCTGTAAGTTGAGGTGGGAAACTTAGCTAAGCGCTTTGTGTGTTGCCTAAGTAATAGGCGCTAAGTAATTTTCTATATAAAAAATGTGTTTTTCGAATACAATTAAGGATTAATTAATAGAAATCTTACCGAAATCAATGATAAATTGCATGATTTAAATTCATAGAATATTATTGTTGTTTTTTAATGATGCGCGCTGTCGAGTTGAGGTGTGTAACATAGCTAAGCGCATTACGTGTTGCCTAAGTAATAGGGGCTATGTAATTTTTTATATAAAAAATGTGTTTTTTGAATGCAATTAAGGATTATTTAATAGAAATCTTACCGAAATCAATTGATAAATTGCATGATTCCATTTCATGCAATATTATTGTTGTTATTTTGTTTATTATTTATTGAATATTCAATCATATTTTAAGTAATCAACAGGGCGATGATGACAAAACACTAAATTTGTTGATAGAAAAACAAATATTTTTTTACTGATGCGCGCTGTCGAGTTGAGGTGTGTAACTTAGCTAAGCGCATTGCGTGTTGCCTAAGTAATAGGGGCTATGTAATTTTCTATATAAAAATGAGTTTTTCGAATGCAATTAAGAATTAATTAATAGAAATCTTACCGAAATCAATTGATAGATTGCATGATGATATTGAATCAGCTGGTGTATATTCAATTAACGACTACTAACGACATTTCGTTCCAAATGTAATCAACGCACAATCTGTAACAAATAATTAATTAAATTCAATCAGCTATTATGAGATGTGTGTGTACACATACAAATAATTATGTGCGCTGAATGATTTATAACAACAAATACTTACGCAATAAAGCGTTTCTAACCTCACTTTTTTTTTCATATGTATAATGTGTTGCATAATTAGTAATGTTTTTCTTTTATGACATTTTTCAGGCGAAACTTTCTGTCACACCTTACATATTATGGATTCGAAAGGTACGAGCGTATTGGTGAATAAAAAATGCACCAGCGAAAAGGAATGCCAACGTAATAAGGTTGGATGTGTACAAATTGATACACAATTGGTGAGTGTTTGTGCCTAAAAACCGCATTTATTTCCATTCCGGATGACAAATGAAAAATGCTGGCATGTCACACAGCACACCATACAGCCAACTGCCTTGTTAATTATTCTTCTCTTCTTTTTTGTTTTATTAATGTGGGGAGAGACGTGCAACGTGACACACATTTATATTCCAACTTCATTTTCCTTCTTAATTAGTTGAAAATGAATAATTAAACGGTTTGTTAGAGTCTAACAACAAAAAATTGCATAAATGAACATTTTCAGCTTAAAATTGATTTTCTTTGGTGAATGCAATGACACGTCCAGTGTGTTTTGTTAATAGAATGCTAAATTCGTTAGGAATTGTTCAATTTGCATTTAAAATTCATTTTAAATTGCTTTTATTCTAAAATACTAAAATTAATGATTTTTAGGTTATTTGTGAGACGTCCAGTATGTTTGCATATAGTATACGATTATGCCTTTTCGTAATGAATAAAAAATAACTTCAAATTCTCAAAATATCTATGAAATGTCTTAATTGAAGTGGAAAAGGCTTTTTTTACGTTTAATTTCTAACGCGTCCAGTATATTAATCTGGGATTTTTACGTCTACCTCCTAAATTATATTAGGTTTTCATATTAATGGAAAATATTTTATGAAAATCATTTTTTAGTAGAAAAAAATGCGTTTTAAAATATTGCAATTCTCAGAAATCGTCTCCCATTTCTAGCACGTCCAGTATATCAATAGAAAATTTTCACGTGTACCTCCTAAATCCCATTAGATTTTCATGGTAATAAAAAATATTTTATAAAAAATAATTTTTAATATAAAAAAACGCGCTTTTAAATATTTTAATTTTAAGAAATCGTCTCCCATTTCTAACACGTCCAGTCTATCAATGTAAAATGTTATCGTCTACCTCCTAAATCTAATTAGCTTTCTTTGGTAATAAAAAATATTTTATAAAAATTAATTTTTAATATAAAAAATCGCGTTTTTAAATATTGCAATTCACAGAAATCATATCCCAGCTCTAGCACGTCCAGTATATTAATATAAAATTTTCATGTCCACCTGCTAAATCCAATTAGATTTTTATGGTAATAAAAAATATTTTATAAAAATTAATTTTTAATATAAAAAGTCGAGTTTTTAAATATCTCAATTCTCAGAAATCGTATCCCATTTCTAACACGTCCAGTATATCAATATGAAATGTTCTCGTCTACCTTCTAAATCTAATTAGCTTTCCATGGTAATAAAAAATATTTTATAAAAATTAATTTTTAATATAAAAAAACGCGTTTTTAAATATTGCAATTCTCAGAAATCTTCTTCCATTTCTAACACGTCCACTATATCAGTATGAAATGTTTTGGTTTACCTCCTAAATCTAATTAGCTTTCCATGGTAATAAAAAATATTTTATAAAAATTAATTTTTAATATAAAAAAACGCGTTTTTAACATTTCAATTCTCAGAAATCGTCTCCCATTTCTAACACGTCCAGTATATCAACATAAAATTTTATCGTTTATCTCCTAAATCTAATTATTTTTTCATAATAATAAAAAATATTTTATAAAAATTAATTTTTAATATAAAAAACGCGTTTTTCAACATCAATTCCCAGAAATCGTCACCCATATCTAACACGTCCAGTATATGAACATAAAATTTTTGCATCCAGCTTCTAAATCTCATTAAGTTTACATTATATATTAAAATGTTTTATAAATTTGTTTTTTTTTTAGTATAAAAACGAGCTTTTAAATAATTAAATTCTCAAAAATCACGTCCCGTATGGAGCACGTCCAGTCCATCTAGATAAAACACCCAACATATCCACTTAATTAGCTACCCTCCTAAATAAATTAACTCAAATCCCAAATAAAAATGCTTTCAACATAGTAAAAATCAACCCTTAACTTTCTACACAAACAAAACCATCCCATTAATGACACCATTCACAATGCGTCAACAAACCACGTTCCATTACCTCATAAAAGCACACAATTACATCTTAAATTACTTAAAATTCGCATTCATTCCTTTAAACCCATTCAAAAATCTCAAAATCTGCATCTTTTCACATAAAACAACGCTCCCAACTGAGACGCATAATAAAAAGGAGTTTATACCTGTTATATAACCACCAACAATTCCTAATACCCGCAAAGAATGCAAAACTAATGCCATTAAAGCACCATCAAATAGGATTTGCGATTTAATGGGCACAAAGTGATTTAATCGGCATTTTTACATTCCCCAAAATGGTATTAAACTTAATTTTATTGGCTTATTAGTCTGCTATTTTAACTAGACGCCGTTCGTGTACGAAAACGTTTGAGAACATCCACAAAACGGCAATTAAATGTGTCAATAACTTACTTTAACCAAAAACTCGATAATTTTCTTAATCTAATCGCTTAATTCATGTTCAATTATAAGGAAACTAGTTAATGGACGTAGATATAGCAACCTACAACAAATTAAATACAATTTAAGCTCAGAAAATTGTTTTTTAGTAAGCTGACTTTATATAACCTCAACATCAATTTATTTCTGCGAATATTTTCTTATATATTACCATTTCTGTAGTATTTATATGGTAAACTACATCCAATATAAGTACACTCATTGAATTTGTTATCGTTTATGTACTAAAAACATGGAAATTTCATGCAATTAGCATGTTTATTGAATATAACCTCACTTTTCTTCCCATCTTCAACGACTAAAACAAATTAATACAAAATAGCAATTTTCTTCTTGTTATAGATGTGCGTTTCGTGTTGTGATCAGAATTATTGTAATATCAACGTACCAACAAACTCCAGCACAGCAACATTCGACGATAAAATCTCCAAAATGCGAATGCTTGCGAAAAACTTGTTCAAGGAACGTGAAAAGGCTTTAACAACATCTATTAAAGGAAATAGTGCACCTTTAGGCGAAACAACCTCCCACAATCCTCTTCTAATGATAATTATATTAATAACATCACTTGTACATTTCATAATTTAATTGTTTCGTTTTGATAAAAGATACACATCCATTTCATTTATTAATGATAAGATGATAAAACCTATTTTTCGATTCTTTTCTATCAATATAATCGTATATATTTTCTTATACGATTTATTACGAGAAATGTTTGCGTTTTGAAATTCCCGCGTTTCAATAAATGCGCCGACTTGCGCTTCACTTCACTCATTTCGCTACAATGTTGCCACATATATATTTCTATTATTTCACAAATTGCACAAAATTGAACGTGTCTTACAGAGAATTAATTACACATGCAGAATTATTGTGATAAATTGAACAAACAAAAAATAAACAAGTGAGATTGTACTGATAATTAATATGCTTCAATCAATTTTAATTTGTGATATATTTAAATGAACCGCGCATTTACTATGTAGTTGGTGTAGGATGACGTGCAGCCGTTCGAGCGCGGGAAATTTGAATTGCCGCACGTTTTTCTTGATTTATATTAATTAGCATCAGTGAAATAAGATTGTGATTGATTCATTAAATTCTATTATGTTTGACTGTATGATATTAAGCAATTTTTTATTAAAAAATTATACAAACATTATGATATCCGATTTTTTGTGTTTTGCGCTGTAGTAGGCGCAGCTAAATGAACAATATGAACAAAATACTAAGAATTTCGAAAACAATAAAATTGAAATAATAATTGTTTTTGTTTTTCTTTACAAGAGAACATGTCAGCGTAATATTTCGTAAATTATTTAACGAAATCTAATTTTCGCGGAAGTATGCACCGGAAGTGTAATCTACGCATGCACGTCCGCCATTATTACACATTTCAATTCAGCTTGTTGCGTCGTTTAGAAGTGTTTTCAAAAAAATCGTCTAAAATATGTCGTCGAACCAATTTGTCGTCACGGACATTGATTTTCAAATAAATGAACCGTCGCTTAATGATAATGGGTAAGTTACATCATCTATTTTATTTGAATAATGTTTGAAAAATGTACGCTTGGAAAATCTAACCTCACTTTTAAATTCATGCAAATTGCAATCAAAATATTATAGAAAAACGTTAAATTTATATGTATATTGAATAATTGCAACGTAATTCTATGTATTTTGTATGTTTTTTTCTGAAATTTGTGTTAATTTTGAAGCATTTTAATGATTGATTGATAGACGCTAATTGAGTTCTCAAATACGCGCACAGATGGCGCGATGGTAGCGCGTGCTCTCGCCGATGCGGGCGCAAATTCAAATTAAGCAACAACATAATAAAATACATTTAATAGCATATTTTAAATGACTTTCTGGCAATTAAATGTTTTCATTTACATAGAGCAAATACAAATTAATGAGTTTTTTAGTAGTTACAGCGAGGATACGGTAATGATCAAGCAAGAGGATTTAAAAACGGAGGGCATTTTCTATTTCTCGAATACGGAGTACCATCAGGAGATGGCTATTGACTCGATTAGCAATGAAGTCAGCATTCCGGACAATTCCTCGTACTCGTTTCCATTCAACGATGAGCAAATGAATCAATTCCTCTTAGCGAATAATACCGATATGAATTTTAACAAGTTCCCGGTTGATTTCGCCAACTTATTGAAGATGACTGGCATCAAACAGGAGGTGCCGACGTCATCCGCGACGCATTTTGTCAAGTACAAGATGGATCCGTTTGGTAAACATGTTAAGATTTGGGAGTGCGGCATTTGTAAGTATCAACCACTGTAAAAGAGGACGTTGACGGGACAAATGACTTATTAATTGCTTATAGGCCACAAGGAATTTGGTCATCAGTACATTTTGATGCGTCATTTGCCGACGCATACTGATGAGAGGAAGTTTCTGTGCAAGCAATGCGGTAAAGCGTTTCGTCAGATGTCGACGTTAAGTCAGCACCGTGCGATTCATTCGAAACTGAGGCCGTATGTTTGTGAAGTCTGTCAGAAGACGTTCAATCGTGTATCAACCCTAATCTCTCATCGTAAAACGCACACTGGATTGAAGCCGCATCGATGCCATTTGTGTAATAAAGCGTTTCATCAGAAAGGTACGTTTTATTACATTAATAAATGTTTGAAATTAGTTTAGATTAGATTTAAACAAGCCCAATTTGCACAATAATAACTTTGTTTAATCATAATTTGAAATTCTGAAATAACACGTTCAGTATATCAA
>JAODFZ020012185.1:0-10316 GCA_027574845.2 Deinopsis erosa
AACTCAATTATTCGTTAATTTCAATAACTGTTAAAGTATTATAAAACAAATTAAAGATATATGGGTTGAAAGTCAAACTTAGCAAAAACCATATCACTCTTACCCCACTTCACCTTACATTATCTGATGAGAAATAAGAAAATTCGTGGTTAAATAAGGAGGAAAATTATAATAAAATTTCTATGATGATTACTGTCCATAATAAACAGAATAATGCCCCAAATAAGCGATGAAAATTACTACGATTTCCTTTTTCGTTTCTATTTGTTAAAGATTTGCCCTAAATATATGACCGATAAACAGGTGGACCTATTAAACAGCTTTGCCACTTTAATATAAGTATATTTAAACTGTTAACGTGAAACACTGTGTATAAGTCAAACAACGCAATAACCATAAACGCCAAAAATTTCTAAAAAAAAAAAAACTAAAAACTAAAATATTGTCATTTTTATGGCGAAACATTCATTAAAGCTTGTAGAAAATTGAAAAGTAAGGTGCAGGTGAACACACCTGCAGTGCATTTATATTGAACGTGTGCACAGGTACCTGCATAGCATCGAAGGTCATTTGTTTCAATAGAAAATCTACTTCTACTGTACTTCATATATACGATGTAGGTCCAAAAGTCTACCCAACCAACCAACCAGGTACACACTTGATATGCATTATCATGTTAAATTACATGTATATGTATATGTAGGCTGATGAATAGGGTACACACATTTAAAAACATTTAAATGGCAATTTGTTTAACATAAAAAGAGCATTCATTATTTCGAGACTTAATATTTTAATGAGCAACGAATTACTTTCAAATCACATGCAAATTAATGCAATTTCATCAATTGTCGCCCAAGAAATTTTTCATACACACAGCGTGTCTGATTTATATGTTAATTAATGGCGCACCCTGTATATATTTATGGCTGTTATAACGGTAAGAGGAATTTTATTTGTTTATTTTTTATTTTTTACAAGAAAGTCTTGTATGTATGTATAGTGCGTGTGTTGTTGTTGTTTTTTTGAATGAATGTGTTTATGAAAATTTGTTGCATCAATTTGACATTCAATTAAATAATAATTAGTAATTTGTAGTCTAGTTAGCTGTATATTTCAACTTTTTTTTTCTTGTGTTGATATAATATTCAATCTTTTTTTTTTAGTTGCGAGCTTATTAATTGGAAAGCTAGTTAGGTGTACTTTGATTGACTTTTTAAATGCATTTAGTCATAGCCTACTTTAATTAATATTGAGATTAAGCAATTTTAATTTAGTTTTATTTAAGATCGTTTTGTAAATATTTTGTCTCGAATTTGTTCTACATTAATGTAAAATTATATTGGAAAGCCGTTTATACACTCTAAAAATTATTAGACCTTTAATAAATTAATTTAATTATTTGAAAAACGTTCAAATTATTCCTTAACTCGAACTTCTATAAGTAAGTCGAATTTTTCTATATCTCCTATATTTACAATAATTCGTTACAATCTCGAATTTTAGATTTTTAGTTATAATTTCTTGAATTCAATTTCTCCTAAGTCGAAATTTTCTTTAGAAAGTAATATTTGGGGCTTTTGAAAACAATAATCTTCTTTAACTATAATTTTTGTATTTTGTTTTCATTTTGTTAATAACAATCCCAAATAAAGTTGAATTTTTAATGAAATTTCTGTAAAAAGTTTGCATATTATTTTTTCTATTTTTATTTACTTTAATTAATATTGAGATTATGCAATTTTAATTTAGTTTTAAGATCATTTTCTTAATATTTTGTCTCTAATTTGTTCTACATTAGCTGCTTAATATAAAATTATATTGGAAAGCCGTTTATACACTCTAAAAATTATTAGACTTTAATTATTCGAAAAACGTTCAAATTATTCCTTAACTCGAACTTCTAAAAGTCACTCGAATTATTCTATAAATATCTCGTACCTATATTTATAATAATTTGTGCGGCATTTTAGATTTTTCGATATAATTTCTTGAATTCGTTTTCTCTAAGTCGAAATTTCCTTTAGAAAGTAAAATTTGGGGCTTTTGAAAACAATAATCTTCTTTAATTAAAATTTTTGTATTTCATGTTTTCATTTTGTTAATAACAATCGCAAAAAAGTCAAATTTTTAAAAATATTTCTCTAAAAAGATTGCATGTTATTTTTTTTGATTTTACGAATTTTTCTATATCTCGAATATTTATAATAAATTGTGCAGCAATCTCGCATTTTAGATTTTTATATATAATTTCTTGAATTCAATTTCTCCTAAGTCGAAATTTTCTTTAGAAAGTAATATTTGGGGCTTTTGAAAACAATAATCTTCTTTAACTAGAATTTTTGTATTTTGTTTTCATTTTGTTAATAACAATCGCAAAAAAGTTGATTTTTAAAAGAAATTTCTATAAAAAGATTGCATATTATTTTTTCTATTTTACGAATTTTTCTATATCTCGAATATTTATAATAATTTGTGCAGCAATCTCGCATTTTAGATTTTTATATATAATTTCTTAAATTCAATTTCTTTAAGTCGAATTTTTCGTTAGAAAGTAAAATTTGGGGCTTTTGAAAACAATAATCTTCTTTAATTAGAATTTTTGTATTGCATGTTTTCATTTTGTTAATAACAATCGCAAAAAATTGAATTTTTAAAGAAATTTCTGTAAAAAGATTGCATATTATTTTTTCTATTTGTCGAATATTACTATATCTCGAATATTTATAATAATATGTGCAGCAATCTCCCATTTTAGATTTTTATACATAATTTCTTGATTTCAATTTCTCTAAGTCAAATTTTTTTTAGAAAGTAATATTTGAGACTTTTAAAAACAATAATCTTCTTTATCTACAATTTTTGTTTTTCATGTTTTTATTTTGTTAATAACAATCCCAAATAAATTCGAATTTTTAAAGATATTTCTGTAAAAAGATTGCATGTTATATTTTCTATTTTACGAATTTTTCTATATCTCGAATATTTATAATAATTTGTGCAGCAATCTCGCATTTTAGATTTTCATATATAATTTCTTAAATTCAATTTCTTTAAGTCGAATTTTTCTTTAGAAAGTAAAATTTGGGGCTTTTGAAAACAATAATCTTCGTTAACTAGAATTTTTATATTTCATGTTTTCATTTTGTTAATAACAATCGCAAAAAGTTAAATTTTTAAATAAATTTTTGTAAAAAGAATGCATTTTATTTTTTCTATTTTTCGAATTTTTCTATATCTCGAATATTTAAAATAATTTGCGCATCAATCTCGCATTTTAGATTTTTAGATATAATTTCTTAAATTCAATTACTTTAAGTAGAATTTTTCTTTAGAAAGTAAAATTTGGAATTTTTTAAAACATATCTTCTTTAACTAAAATTTTTGTATTGCATGTTTTCATTTTGTTAATAACAATGGCAAGAATTTTTAAAGAAATTTGTGTAAAAACATTGCATGTTATTTTTTCTATTATTCGAATTTTTCTATATCTCAAAAATTTATAATAATTTCGCATTTTCGATTTTTACATAAAATTTCTTGATTTCAATTTTTCTAACAATAAGTCAAATTTTTCTATAAAAACTAAAACTTGGTACTTTTGAAAATATTAATCTTTAACTCGAAATTTGTATTACATGTTTCCATTTTGTCTATTATTTACCTACTTATTAATATCGATCGCAAAAAAATTCTAACATTTAAAGAATTTCCGTAACAAAATTATATGTAATTTTTTCGAATTTTTCTATAACTCGATTTTTCGATTTTAGGAAATTTAGGAAATACTAATAAAACATTAATGTATAAAAAAATTAAATTAAATTAAAAAAGTTTAATTTTCGAGACTTTTTGAATATTTCTACGGATGTCAAAATCATCTGTGAATATTTGATATAAGTAATGACAGTAGCAAGTGACATATGTATATACAATTTTTAGGTTAGTTGTCAAAAGTGACAAATCTGTTATTATTTTCTATATTAAAAAATAGATTCTTTAAATTAATTTTTAACCAATACAAATTCATTTTTTCTAATAAAAATCAACATACAAAAGACTAAACATATTAAAAAAATTTTTTTTTGTTAAATCGTATCGTTTTCTATATTAAAAAATGGATTCTTTAAATTAATTTGTAACCAATAAAAATTCATTTTTTCTAATAAAAATCAACATACAAAAGACTAATACATATTAAAAAAATTTTTTTTTTGTTAAATCGTAAATAAATTTATTACTACGCACGCATCTTATGTTATTACATAATTTAATTATATAATTTTTTCCTATAAATTTAATAAACCTTTTTTCCAATTGCTAACTTGATTTATAGCCACAGCCACAGCCTACTCCATACATAATAATAAATTAACAGACTTTTGCATATTAACATACATAACCTCAAACTATAATGCCAAAAAAAAAAAACCTGCTTCAAAAAGTTTTCAATAAGTTTCAATAAAAATATTTTGAATATTTTTATGTATGTATTAGCAAGAAGATAAAATTCATTTGACACGCTTCACGAATTCCATAGCTAGTAGCAGCAGCAACAATAACAGGCAAAAATAATTAATTGCATCCTATGAAAACATAACCTCAAATCAAATCAACACAACAAAAATGATATAAAAACGTATTATAACAAATTCTATTTATAAGACTTTTAACAACAGAATAGAATAGAAAAAAATAATTGTCACGCTCTAAGAACGCAACCAAGCAACAAACTTTGTTTTGTTCTTTTTAGAGAAAGAAACAAAAACAATCATCCTGTCTAACACATCAACAACATAACCCTTCGTAACTTTATTATTTGACAGTCAGGTGAAAAACAAAAGAATTGGAAAATTGCATTTGTTTTGCAAGTGAAATTAATAATTCACAGTTATTGCTAGACTAGAAAAATATTAATCATCGAGCATCGACGTTGATTGTTTAATTAATTAAAATACAACGCCTGCTTGTTTTTTGCTAGAAAATTGAGCGAAATCAGATGGAATTCATTTGTTTCTTCAAATTGCGCACCGCGGCACAGGTACTAACACATGTACATATATGTGCAGGTTTACATAACATTTTTTAATACACACACACACACACTCATACATACATATAGCAAAATAGTGTTTGGTTGAAGAACTGGCTGACAAGATAGCAGGCAATGACCGGCTTGCGTCCATTGACCGGAGTCGCCATCACACCGGAGCGGCCAACACAGTTCCGGGATTTTTGCCTTACATTATTATTATTATTATTATAGTTTTGTTGCTATTCTTACGCTCCTATTGGCTGTTACTACTTTTTTTTTTAGTTTTAGTTTTGATTTGAGTCTTCATCAAAGCATAATAATTTTTCATGCATAACATTCAAAACATTTTGCTTTTTCTACTGCTGCTGCTGCTGCTGCAACAACACGTTCAATTGTTTCAGCTTTATTTTTTGAATTATTTTCACATTAGTCAGCTGTTTTATGCGAAAAAAGCGATGTTTTCTCGTTTTCCTGCATTGATTACATGTAATTTTTTTTAATATTCAAATTTAATGATTTTTCTAATCGAGTAAACGGATATTTTATATCCGTTATTTGCTTTTTATTAATTAAATTGCACTTAGAAAGTTGATCCTGTTTACTTCAATTAATTCAAATTTTGCGCCTTTCCGCCAAGCGCTTAATACCAACTTTGTTTTATATAAACACATTTATCTTTAAGTTGGTACTATCGTCTAATAAAACCGCATATAAATTTTAATGTTTTAAGCGTTTTTTACTGCATTTACCACAATATGGAAGATTTTGAATGGACTGTTGTTAATGAAGGACAATTATTAGATGCAATGGTTGGACATAAACCAGTCGGTAAGAGAATTACACAAACATAACCTCACAAAAGATGTTGACTGTTTGCTATTATTTAAAAGGTATAAACAAATACTTCCAAATGGCTTTCATATGGGACAAATTAACAGAGAATCTGAAAAAGGATATACAATCGAAAAAGATTTGGACGCATTTAGAGACAATGTATAATTTAGAGGCGTTGGATGAGAACGAGTCGCTTCCCTTCCCAAACGATGAACGCGAATTTATCCTACCCGAATCCGAATTTGGGCCGCTAAAGCTGAAGAAAGAGGAAAAGCCGGAGGAGAAGAAGGTGCAGAAAGGACGCGAGACGCCGAAAATTGTTAAAGAGAAGAAGGAGGAGGCGAAAACGACGACAAATCGAAATAGCAAAGAGAAGGAAACGCCGCGACGCGATAGTAAAGATAATAAGGAAAGTAAGGAGGCGAAGAGTCAGGTGGTTAAGAAGGAAGTGAAAAAGGAGCAGGATAAGAGTGCTAAAACAACAAAAGGACGTAATTCTATACAAGCCGTTAAGGAGGAGGCGAGGAATTCGAAAAATAAACGAGAGGAATCACCACGACCGACTAAACGTCCTACACGAGGCAGTTTAAAACCGGACGATTCGAATAGTGGCGGAAAAGCAAGTCCATTGACAGTCACACCTATAACAACAAAACGAAGACGTATCTAATGATTAAATTAACTTAAATTTGTATTATATGTAGATAAATAAGTTTAGGTTAAATGACCAAATAACAGTAATTGTAAAGATAGTTTTATATAAAAAGTATAATATAAATTTGTATCATATACACAAGAGGAGCGTTTTAATTAAATCAAAAACCGAATTTGAATTTAATTCAATTGAAAATATCAAAATTTATGCATATAATGCAGCATCTATTGAATGAATGTGATATGTAAAGTTCTTCTATTATCTACTAGATAGCAATACAACTAATCAATTTTTAATTCAATTATTTAAATTTTTAGGTGCATTATATTAATAATTAATAGATGCAAGTACGATTTCTGATATTTTTTAATTTAAATTGAACGTTTAATGCATTATCCTGATAGATGTCGTTTATAAAATCGAATGAGCAAGTGACTTGCGCACAAATCAATGTGACGTTTCGCGTTTGTGTAAATGGCAACCTCCCTCTGTATGTTGTCATAATTTTTAGGAATTTTATGTAGAATTACATGATAGTTGTAATAAAGAGCCTGCAAATAAGACAAAATCTAAATTAATTAGTAATAAATTGAACAGCAAATAACAAATATGAGCTCAAAATCGGAAAAAGACAAAACGAAACAATTACAAGACAAGTGCCAGTCGGTGTTAAATGCATTATTAAGAGATGAAGATAATAAATATTGCGTCGATTGTGACTCAAAAGGTAATAAATTTGTTTAAAATTAAATGGGCAGTTGTATACACGTAGGCTGTGCAGTGTGCACACAAATTTATTTATTTTAAAACAATGCAATGATAAGTTTTTATGATGATAATAATGAATTGTGAGTAATAAAGTGTATTTTTTTAGGGCCGAGATGGGCATCGTGGAATTTGGGCGTATTTTTATGTATACGTTGCGCTGGAATCCATCGCAATTTAGGTGTACACATTTCAAAAGTGAAATCGGTGAATTTGGACGCATGGACGCCGGAACAAGTCGTTTCCCTACAACAAATGGGAAATTCTCGAGCGCGCGCTGTTTACGAAGCGAATTTACCGGACAATTTTCGTCGACCCCAAAGCGATATCAGCTTAGAGACGTTCATTCGGGCTAAATACGAGCAGAAGAAGTATATTGCGAAGGAATGGGTGCCGCCGTCACTGCCTGAAATCAATTGGGAGAAGGAGATCGATGAGGAGATTGAGCGACAGAAGCGCAAGAAGAAGACGGTGCTGGAGAAGAAGAGTTTAGGTGCTGTGGAGGTGCCGCAATTGCCGAAGCCGAAAAACGCGAGCCCGAAACCGGGACGTGTGACGCAACCCCTAAACACATCAAACGCATTAACGACAACAACAACAAGTACATTAATAAATAATAAACAAAACGCCGACTTATTGGGCTTGCAGAATGGCGATGATGGTTTTAGCAATTTTCTATCGGCGCCTGTTAGTAGTAATACGACTGATAAGAAATTAGATGATAAGAGTGCGGCGGATGCTGCAATTAAGAGTGAGGAGGAAAGCTTCTTCAGTCAAACGGCGCCCAGCGAGCAGGAAAAGGCGAAAATGACGAAAGATAGTATAATGGCATTGTATGGTGCAGCGCCACCTATTAACAATTTTAATTATCAGCAAACGGCGTATATGCAACCGCCTACACAACAGCAACTGCCTTTTCAGAATTTCGTTCCATTCACACAACAACAACAACAACCTATCATACAAAATAGCCAATTTCAACCACAATTTCATCAAACACCACAACAACAACAACAACAGCCACAAACTCAAAATCAGTTCCAAAACTTCATGCCACAAGCAGTGCCAGCCAACTATCAATTTCAAAATCAATTTACTGCAGCGCCACCTCTAATGCAAACCTCGCAACTAACGAATCAATTCACAATGAATTTGAATCAATTTCCTACACAACAACAACAACCGCAAACTATGACAACAAGCAATTTTCCCCAACAACAACAACAACAGCCGCAAATGGTACCATCTGCAGGTCTACCAACCGCCGCGCCAAATCCATTCTTCAATCAGCGCACATTGCAACAACAATTTGGTAATTTGGCATTGAATGGACAGACGAATAATGCGTCTGCAGCGCCACCTACACACGTCTGGCAATGATTTTACAAATAACAAAAAAAATATATCATTCTCGATTAAAAAAAAAAAAAAGAAATCAATAAGTAAATAGGATAAATAATTTATAAACAATTGAATGGAACACATATTAAGTAAATGATTGACGAAAACAAATGAATACCCAATAAGTTGTCCTATATTTTTTTATAAATATCAATCGAATTGAAACGATAAAAAAAAACTACAAATGAGAAAACAATTATGTATTTTGTGTTCCAATTTGGTTTCGTGCATGATATTGATTTTAATTATTAATTAATTTTTCTGCATAGGTACTTTCATTAGCTTTAATTTAATTTAAATAATAATGTAAATTATTAATTACCCTTCTATAACATTTCAATTGTTATATGTTTTGATGAAATGTCAGAAAATGACATTTGACGTATGATTGATTGGCTTTAATTTTTTGCAATATTATATCAGCCAATCAATATATAATTTGATGAGATTACTAAACACGAGGATAATAATGAAACAATTGAATTGTGTAAAAAAATTGGGTTTGCTGCAATAATATATTGAATAATTGAATAATTTTGAATGAACGAAATGGGAGGATGAAAATGAAGACATTTTTTAGACTGATTAACAGCTTGGTTTTTGTTCCTCTTAATTCAGTATTAATTTATGCAATTATTTTTCAATTATTTAATTTATTTTATTTAAAACAATTGCGCACATGCACATGAATGCATGCAATTGTTTAATTGTCATATTTATATGAATATGTGAATTGTTTATCTTTATATAGATTATTATAAAATATCTTTTTTGGCACTATTATTACACAATTTTAGGCTTATCTGTGTTGTACATTTATAATGTCAATAAACTGAAATGAATATATTAAATGTAATGAAGGTACGAGTACATTTTATTTAGTTTCCAAGTAGATTGCTGAGATATCATTGTTTTTTTAAGTGTAATGCGATGATTTTTTTGTATTTCTCTTGATTTTTGATATCGTACAGTAATTGGACTTGGACAGATAAAGCGTTTTTCATATAAATATTTTTATACAGGTTTTATCTGAAATATAGCGCCAACTTTGACCGTTTTGTGAATGACAGCAAAATAAACATTTTTCGTTATTCGAATGCTTAAAATGATGATAATTTACAATTAATGCATGAGCAGTGGTGAAAGTGTGCAGGAACATGGAAGAATTTGTTCCCCCAAAGATTTTGGAAGTGGAATTTGTTCCTTTTTACTCTCTCTATATTAACTTCGTATTTGTATGTCAGTAAGTATGAGGGTTCCCCTTGCGACGGCAAATTAATCGACTTCCCGTGATCGGATCGAGCTGAAATTTGGCAGATAGATTCATTGTCAAGAAGATTGTATTCTATTAAAATTTCAAATCGATCCGATCACTGGAAGTGCTTGAAAAAATACATTTGTATGTATGTATGTTTCTATATCGGTGGGATGCAAATCTTGTATGGCAAATTAACCCACTTCCTGTGATCGAATCGAGCTGAAATTTGGCAGATAGATTCATTGTCGATGACACTGCATTCTATGAAAAGTTCAGCTCGAACCGATCACTAAAAGTGCTTGAAAAGGAGGAAGAGGAATATGTGCCCCTTTGTAACCATGGAAATGACTCTAATAACAGATTTGTCA
>JAODFZ020012214.1:0-23865 GCA_027574845.2 Deinopsis erosa
GTAGCTAACTCATCATTTTAATGGATATTTTCATGTTCAGCATACCCATTTACATAAAGAAAAGTGGATTTGATGCTCGTAACAGAAAAAAAGTTAAAATTTGTTGCCCAGTGTTATTGATTAAAATTGTGTATTGTACAAAAATACAATTATTATATATATATTATTATTTTAAAATAACAAATCTATGTTTCAGGTGAATTGTATGACATTACAGAATCATATGATCCTGGGTTCTATGTCGCTGGCATTACAATAGCGTTAAGTGGAATCATTTTATATATAATTCCTTACATTCAAAATAACAGAAATAAGCGAATGTACAGCCAGTATAACTTGTAATTAGTATAAAACATTAAGCTTATTATTAGTATGTACTTATAAAATTATAAGACTAATAAAATATTCAATTT
The DNA here is from genome assembly GCA_027574845.2 of Deinopsis erosa. NCBI lineage: Eukaryota > Metazoa > Arthropoda > Insecta > Coleoptera > Staphylinidae > Deinopsis > Deinopsis erosa. The sequence goes on from JAODFZ020012214.1 coordinate 414, forward strand.
ATAAATTTTACCGTAGCTCTTACTCGACGTCGTTTAACTATAGAAGAATTATTATCCTGCTCCTTTAATTTATTCTCTGTACCATTTTTATTTTCGCTTTTACCTGATAATATTGATTGAGAGGAATTGATTGAGTCATTATTTGTATTTTCTTCATTTTGTTTAATATCAAGTCTTGGATAAGATTTGTCAGGCTCTTTAGAAACAATCGACAATGATTTATCATTTGTTTTATTTGGTTTAGCAATCACATCTGCTTTAGATTCAGTCCTTGGATGAGATTTATCAGGCTCTTTAGAAACAATAGTCAATGAACTATCAGGTGTTTTATTTGAATTTACTTTAGATTCAGTCTCTTTAATAGTCAGTGGTTGTAGTTCATTTTTTGGTGTTTCACTTACATTTGAAGATGGTAATGATTCTTTAGAATCCGTAAGCATTTGTTTTTTATAGTGTTCATCAACTTCCGTTAAAAATGTTGTTGCTTCGGTTTTATTAGGAAGGGGACAATTTATGTTTTCTTCTATTTTTGCTGAGGATGTTTTTGAATTTTTAAATGCAACTGTCATTTCTGTACTAACATTCTTATCAGTAGGCTTATAGTTTGTATCTATTTTTAAATTTTTTTTGTCATGTGCAACGGAAAGTTCTGGTGGTATTTTTATATCATCCTTAGTAGATTTTAATGAATCTTTATTGGTTTCTTTACTTCTTGTTGTACTTTTCAAATTAGCTGATGTAACTTTTAAGCGTGAAGGCTCTTTCATCCCAACTTCATTTGAATTGTCATACTTAACTTCTGTACTTCTTTGTTTAGCTATATTTTTTACTTCTGTATTCCTTCCTTTATTTGTATGTTTATTTTCTGTACTGTTTCCCTTAGATATATGTTTATCTTCTATATTGTGTCCTTTAGATGTATGTGATTTCTCTTGTCTGCTATTCTTTGTGTTTGTATAAACACTATCAGAATTATTCCTGTTCACTTCATATTTATCAGCATTAATTCTTGCTTTTTTATAACTGGGTGATTTACTTCTAGATCTTGATTTTTTATCTAAAGGTTTGTCAACTCTTTCTGTATTATAAGGATATTTATATTTGATTCTAGTCGGCGATCTACTTCTATTGTAACTTGGTGATCTAGATCTTTCCCGTTTATTATTTATGTTTTGGTCGGAGGTATCATTCCAATTTCTTTTTGACGACTGATTTTGTGAATTATTCATACCATATTTATTACCATTTCTATTATGTATTTGATTATTTGTGTTTCTCCTAAACTTAATATTATCCAATTCCATTCGAAGTTCCTGAATTATTCTATCTTTTCGTCCTATTTCTCCTTTAGCGGTATTAAACAAATGTGAAATATTTAACTGTAATTGGGCCTGATCCGCTTTTGCTTGATTTAATTCATTCATTATAACAGTAATATCTTTTTCTAGTTTATCAATACGTGCCTTTAATTGCTCGTTTAATGAAATTGCCTGAAATATATAATAAGTTGTAATTGTAAATAATAAAGTGTTATTCACTATATTACTTTCTCATATTCATCTGCTATATTTATTGTGTCCAAATTTGAATATATATTTGCAATATCATCTTCATTTTCGGCATGTATTTTATCTTCCATATTGGAAATATTTTATTCGTTACAATTTTGGTTATAATTTAGTTTCCAATTGCTTGTAAATTTTAAACTACTACCATAGAACAAATTTTAATAGAAAACGTGTATGTCATTTTATATATATATATTTGACATGTATTTGACATGCGTATTCTGTTACTCCTTAAAGTTCTCTCCATCGCAGTTGCACCGAAGTTGCTATGATTGCTATACGCAGTTGTATAAATCTTAAATGTAAAAATACAGCTAACTCTCGCCAAGACTATCATTACGACTTCTAGTATATAAAATATAAATATTATATTAACAAACGTGATATAGGAGCCAATTGCTTATCCCTTAAAATGTGTCTTTCTCTTTCTTAATTTATACGTCTCTCTTTACGTCCTGTTCCTACTATTCGAATCATTATCGCCAACTTCGTGTTAGTATTTAAAAAAAAATTGTAAAGAGTAGGTCATTTAAATTTATTAACTTCCCAAATTTTAAATAAATAAATGTTAATTTTTATTTGACTATAAAAATTTTATAATTTAAATCGGTTTAATTTTTAAACAGTGTTTTTGAAATATAGATTTTTAATCGAGTCAATTAAACTACTGCTAACTTCAGTGAGAATAAGCCCGCCAAATTCATTCTGCAATCACAGCAGTTTAACTGTCATCTGTTATTTCCAGTCTTCAGTCACCATTCAGTTCATTTTATTTGTTCAGTTCATTTTAAGCATTTCGCAATGAATGTAAACGTTATTTGATTTTATTCCATTATGTTTTAATATATTGAGTGTATTATATGTTTTAAATTTGTGTGTTTTATATGTTTAGTTTTGTGTTTTCATTTTAAAAATATGCCTAATCTAAATATTAATCGTAATGATTCTCAACGTGTTACTCGATCAAAATCAAAATTACTTATAAATACTGCAACAACACATTTGTTAAGTAATGTAGATTCTCGTACCAAAAAGGAAACATTAAACGAATCTATTAGCTCATCCAATGAAGATTTAAAGTTAAAGGAAGAAAATGCAAATCAAATATTTTATAAAAATGACGAAGATTCTAATGGTGAAGAAAACAGACATATTAGAAAGAAATTAGTACCTGAAACTGTTACGTCTACCAACAAATATATAAATAATAAAAAGGATAATAGATCGAAAGAATCATCTTATAGAAATAGTGATAAAAAATCAGTCACTAATTCAAAACGTGCCTTAAAAAAGAAATTAGTTATTGATTCTGATACTTCTTCTTCATCTACTGAAGACATAGATATTCAAGAAGAAAATTTGAGTGGATTCGAAAATAAAACAACTTTTACTGGAGATGTTAGTCCTCCAAAGCAGAGACGAATTGAAAATAATGAAAATGAAGTATTAAGTCCATCAAGTTTATTTAAGAAGCTACAACTAAGTAGTCCGACATCTATCAAAAATGAGAACGTATTAAAACCAAAAAACAATTCAGCAAGTTCGCAATATCAAAGTGCTCGCAAAGCATTGCATAGTGCTGTCCCAACAAAAATGCCTGGTCGTGAAAAGGAAATCGAGGAGCTAGAATCATTTATTTTTAATCATCTTGCTAATAAAACTGCAGGTTCACTTTATGTAAGTGGTCCTCCAGGAACAGGCAAAACTGCATCTTTAATGACTATTTTAGAAATGCCAGAGGTATTATTATAAAATTTTATAAAACTATTGCTTATCTAATTTTATTCTAGGTCGTTAGTCAGCTTAAGCAAATTTACATTAATTGCACAGCCATTAAGTCGTCTAGTTCTGTATTTTCTAATATTTCTAAGAAATTAAATATTGAAGTTCATGGAAAGACCGAAAAGGATTATATACAAGCTATTGAAAGATATTTAATGAATTGTAAAAAGATGGTGTAAGTAAATATTTGTTCTTTGAAAACATTGTAATAATTATTATGACTATTCGAAAAGATAATACTAATTACTTTTTATATTTTCTATATCATAAAATATTTTACAATGTATATTTTGTTTTTATAAGAAAATATTTTCAATTGCAAATGCGATGAGATTAAAAACAACTATATTTGAATTAATACTACATATATGATTAGAATTTTAAAAAATTAAACATTTGTTGCTAAATATATTATTAGTATGTATTGTAATATGTTTTTTTTTACAGTGTGTTTGTTTTGGATGAAATAGATCAACTTGAAAGCAAAAATCAATCCGTTTTATATACAATTTTTGAATGGCCATCATTAGCAAAATCGCAGCTTATTTTAATTGGCATTGCAAATGCTTTGGATCTAACAGATCGTATGTTACCTAGATTGCATTCTAGATGTGAAATGAAACCTCAACTAATGCATTTTACACCTTATTCAAAAGTACAAATTGTTGAAATATTTAAGAATCGTTTATTGGAAGGTGGCGTTCTTGATTTATTTTCGCCTGTAGCTCTTCAAATGCTAGCTGGAAAAGTTGCTGCAACATCTGGAGATGTTCGTAGAGCTTTAGATATTGGACGGCGAGTTGTTGAAATTGTGGAACAGCATAAAAATGGTGCAGAGGAAGGAAAATCAAATATAGTTGATCTCAAACATGTAATGGATGTATTAAATATTGTTTATGGAACAACAAATAATTTAACCAAAGAGAATGATGACAGTTTCCCATTACAACAAAAAATCGTTGTTTGCACTCTACTATTAGTATTAAAGAAAGCACGAAATAAGAATATTACAGTTGGTAAATTGCATGAGGTTTATAGAAAAGTTTGCACAAAGCGAAATTTGTTGGCTGTAGATCAGTCTGAATTTGCTGGGTTGTGTTCTCTTATTGAAACACGTGGCATTATCAAAATAGGTGGGAAGAAAGATTCACGCTTACAAAAAATTAATTTAGAATGGGATCAGGAAGAAGTTCAAACATTTTTAAAAGATAAACAGTTAATGTCACATATATTACAAGACGAATCAGTATTAGGTAAAATGTAGATGTAAAATATAATGTATTTTAATATTTTAACAATTTTATATATTAATAAAAATTTTAATTTTATCACAAAATTTTGATTTATTCTTTTACCGTTTTACACATTAACATTATGTAAAAAATTATAAAATTATAAATTGTTACATCATCCTTCTCTAGTTAGTGTATATTCAATTTTGTTTTAGAGAGAATATAAGGGAAACAAAATAATGAATATAAATATATATTCTCAATTAGTTTAATTGTTAGTATAATTTCCTTCATATACATAATAAAGACAGATTTTAAGAAAACAATAATTAAACCATGATTAACTAGGCACATCTTTCAAGGTTATAGCAATACAATAAAAGTTATATTAAAATGGTATAAAATTTGAATTGCGTATTGCATATTTTGCCCACGTAGGTAATATAATAAAATCAGTGATTGATTTTGAAAAGAAATCATACAAATAAAAAATATCCAATTTTTACATTGACTACTTGTATTATTTATTATTACATACAATCCATTTTAAAAGTTAAGTTACTTACCAGTCCTTCATTTAATATAGTAAAGAAAATTAAAATAACGTTTGTATTATAATTTTATTAAATTAAAATTGGTAAATTTTAAATTATATATGGCATATTTTGGCATAAATGCTTTGGCATAATAACTAATCCCACACAAATAATTAAAATAATAAAACAAAAAATCATTAACAACAAATAAGCATAATTAAAATTCTTAATAACCAATAGTTTTTTTTTAGTAAATATATTATTAATCAATAACATCCTTCATGAAAATACTTTGTAAAAATAGAAGGCGACTTTTTATTAGATAACACAGTCCTTTGCTTTTTCTATTATATATAGAAAATATATATTTTTACATTATTATAAATCACTAATTTAGTATCACTAGATATTTGACTATTATTTTTCATTTTCATGTTATTCATATACATATTTTAAAATTTTATCCTGTTTATATTGTAATAATACGATTAACTCACTACTGATGCATCAAAATACACCCCCCCTTTTCATAATGGAATAGAAAACCCGTATTTAATTAGATTAAGTAAGTAGATTATGTTAAAAAAAATATCTAATAAGTAAATGAAAAAAAAAGCTTAGGTGCCGGCACCTAATAAAATATCTTAACTATGTATGCAGATAATAAGAAAAAGAAAAGTCTATATGGATTCTTGTACCAATTCTGCTTTTTGTACTTCAAGTTAACTAGTTTCCATATCACTGCTATTATTTTTTTCAACTAATTCCCCAGTTTGTGTATTTACAAACATCTTCTCTCCTTCATTGTTATTTAAATTTAATGGTTCAAGTTGGTCACATTTATTATCAAAAATCACATTTCCTTCTCCTTGGTCGTCAAATTTGGCTGTCAGTTTTATGGAATCGTGTGTCATAAAAGCTTCTGGCATGTGCATTTTATTTTGTGAAAAGTGTAATTTTGTATGCTCACGTAGAAAATGTGATTGAGGTACTGAGTAGTCACAATGTTGACATGTATAATTGCTATGCATGCCTGAAATTGTTACATGACGTTTTTGATGATTATCAACTGCATCTTTTCGGTGGTTGGAGTAAGGGCACATGAGACACCAAAATAGTTTGCGTTCCTCAGTTGTCGGTTCTTGTTTGGGTGATTTTTCCATATCCTACAAATAAATCACATAAAAATCTCCAATAAACTAATTATTATTATTAAAAAAATAAATAAATTACCTCATCTTGATCATTATCAAGTTCGGTTTGATCAATAAGAAATGCCTTATGCTTTTTCTCATGTTGTACATAATTTGCATAATATTTAACTGAATAATCGCAATAATTGCATTTGTATTGTTGCTTCGAGCCATGTAGAGAAAGATGTATTTTATATTGGTCACGTTTCTCAAATGCACAAGGACATTTTGGACATTTGTATTTCTTGTCTCTAATTTTATTACTTTTAGAAAATGTTGGAATACTAGTATTATCAGGCAGTAATTTTTCACTGGCTTCTGCTTCAGCTTTTTGTTGAAATAGTTCAGTGCCAGATAGAGGCACATTATAGCGATTTTTATTTAACGAATTGTAATCTAATTCTATTTCATCATCGGAATTATTGTCTTCAACAATCCAAACGTCTGAATCTCCTGACAATATAACTTCCGGTGGAGGATTGTCAGGACTAATTCTGTGGGTTTCAATAAGAGCTTTGGTACGTTCTTGATATTCTTTTGTATGAACTTTGGCATGTGCTAATAAATAAGTTTTTTGACGAGCCGTATACGTACAATGATTGCATTTAAATGTTAAACGAGCACCATGGAATTTCGTATGAATTTCAAACTCATTTTCTTTAAAGAATCTAGTAGGGCATTTATTGCAGAAATAAAGCGTTTCATTATTATCATTAACTACCATTTCGGAGTCTTCATCAACATTTGATGCTTCTAAATTTTGGTTTATAATTAATCCAAATTCACGTAATTGTTCTTCATCTGTTTTGGTTGTATCAACAATACCATGCACGCTTCCATAAAGACCTTGGTGAACTTTACTATGTGATGAAAGTACTCCAGCATTATTGCATACATAGTTGCATTCCGGACAACGATGTTCCGGCTCATTCACTCTTGCTGGATTCTTCTCGCGTACGCCATGCATCTTTTCATGTTCTTGAATATTGACTTTCCGCAAGTTAACATGAGGACAATAACGGCAACGGTACATCTTCGAAAACTTTCCCCCCTTGGATACCCATACGAGTGGGATTTCTTGTAAACTTTGCCAATCATATGTTTGTGGTTGTATTTCTTCAATTTCATCCGATATCTCTTCCAAATCAACAATTTCTCCATTCTGTTTTTGTGGTGATATATTAATACCATGAACTTTCATATGTTGATGCAACAAGTGTCTTTTGCTTACATTATATCCACACTCGGGACAACTATATTGTCCATTTTTGGGTTTATGGAACTGTTTATGATAAGTGAATTGCGATTTACTGTTTGTGACATAAGGGCAAGTGCTGCATTTATAACGCTTAGTGATTTCAACGTCAGTTGTTTTTTCTATTTTTTGAAAATAATCATTCGGATTTGTTAGACCATGTAATTTTAAGTGATCGTACAATTCGTCTCTATGCGCCACGCAATAATTGCAGAACAAACATTTAAATGAATTGCTTGAATTTGATACATGACCATCTTGGTGTCGTTGAAATTCATCAGAATCATCGTTTGAAAATGGACATTGAGAACATTTAAATAAGCCAGTTTGTGAAACATCAATAGGTTCTAAAGATTCTTCAAAACCCATATCTGTTTCAATGCGCTCATTATGTTTGGATCCCACGATTACTTTAATGTCCCCGCTATGCTTTAAACGGCAATGTCTCTGTTGGGGAAAAATAAGAAAATTAATGAATTGTAGTAATATTTAACATTTATAATTATCTAATCTACAATACTTTAGTAAAATTGTTAAGCAGAATTATTTAGTATGCAAAAAATTGGACGTATGTACGATTATACTTAAAAGGTGCTCAGAATAATATTGTTCTCAGATATCTATTGTAGTAAGATATACAAATAAATCATTTACCAATTATGAATCATGCATGATGAATAGAAGCAATGCAAGAATTGTTTAGATAGAACCACTAAATTGTTAAATAAGTTGTTAAAAGGAAAAATGAAGCAAGCAGTTGTTAGTATACCTGTATGACATGCTTCCAATTAGATACTTGGTGGCAGTGGCCGCAACGGAAAGGCGCTTGCCCCCGTGTCGATCCACTACCGACACTTGCCTCAGAGTCTAAATCTCCGCTAGTACTTGCACCACCTATGTAATTTTGTAGGAGGTAACTTGATGATGATGCTGATGGAGAGTTTACATTTGTGTGTGGATAATGTCCTCGAACATGTGCCATTAATTTGTCCCGGCTTGGATCACTTGAATATGAAAGAATAGAAAATGTTAGATAATTGACTTATTACTCAGCAATTTTATAAACTAGAATCATTTTATAGAGCGAGTTCTAACACGTGCCTAAACAAAAACAAATTTCCAACAACTGCTATGACGAGAAAATATCTGCATTCATATTATATATGTAATATATACATATATTTTTAAGTAATAGGCAAAAGTGTTAGTTTTGCGAAGGCACGCACACTTTTCATTTACCCATTGTATTAATTTTATTTAGATCTCAAAATAATGCATGCATCGTTATCGCTATCCATAAAAATTGTATTGTTTGTAGTTTTAAAGCATTCGATTATTATTATTATTGCCGGCTCTATAAATTATCAGTGCATTTCTTTTTAATATTCATATAAAATTGGCACAGCAACGACAGTTCTTTTAAAACTATTATATCAATTAATAAAAATTTATCTTTAATTTTAAATGCGAATAGACCATTGAAATATTATGATAAATTATATAGATTCGTAGAATTGGCACACCTTAATCTTATCATTTAAAAAGTATGCTTATTGCCCAGGTAAAAACAGATTAAGAAAATAATTTTATAGTTAAGATAGTGTTAAAGTAAAAAAATTAAAATTTACGATAAATGATTTGCTAGTGTCAGCTGTTTTTTTTACATTTCTAATTGATAAAAAATAATTGAATTTAATATTGTTTGCGACACTTCACTAAATTATCGAACAATGAACATGAATGTTCCGATTTAAGCCCAACTACGATCGATTGTTTAAAAAAAATGTGTCATTATTTTAAATATAACATTAACCTTAGTCAAAAGGGTTAACTTACCGGAAATTGCATTTTTTACATTGCCATAATGTCTTTTTACTATCGCTGTTATTCTTTTTTCTTTCATTTGATAGTTTTAAAAATTCGTCAGCCGATTTTAGAGGTGGTGGGGGTCTTAATGCATTTCCACGACCCATTTCCAAACCTTTGACAAATTTTCCATCTTTTCCTTCATTGTGTTGTCTTGGTCTGGTTCCCATTCCCCCACTAGTTTCTTGATTATCATTATTTCCATTTACATGAATTTCAGTTAAATATTTATTATATTTGGTATAATTTCGACGTCCCGTTTCGTCAGTCATTAAAACTTTTGCATTTTCATGGGCTGGATCACGAACCGATTTTAATTTTATATGTTTCGTGATATCCCATCTCCAGTTCGAACGATAGGCACATAGGGAACATTCAAATGGTTTTTTATTTAAATGACCAACAATGTGAACATGAAAACGTGATGCGGTCGATGCCCAAAATGTACAATGCGGACATTTAAAGACACGTTTATGTTGAGCCACAGAAATATCATTTCCATGGGTTGGAATTTTATCCGTACTTTGGTGAATAATGGGCTGTAGCACTGGTTCGATATTAATACTGCTTTCGCTTATAGGAGAATGTGTTCTTATTGATAGATCTAAAGACACATTGTCTTCCATTTTTTCGTCAATATTTTCATACATTTTAGGACTATCCATTTTATTATTCAAATCAACATTCCAAACAAAAACTTTATTTTCCATTGGATGAGGTTCCTTTTCACTGCTTTTACTATTATTTTCATCTTCGCTAATAAATATTTCTAAACGATCTTCATCCAAATCGGAATGATTTTCACTCGATGGTGCGTACGATTTTGCAGCTTCAGAACATGTTTGCAAATGAATGTACAAATCATTTGATGATTTACACCGTTGCCTACAATACTGACATCTTGTAGAATTAAGTTTATGAATAGGTGTAATATTTACAGCTGAAACAACTGTTTTTCCGCATGTCTTCTGATGACTACTAAATTCAGTAAGACATTTACTTTCATGGCCACAATTTTGACAACTTAAACTTTCGCATCGCCCGCTCAACAATTTTTCATTTAATTTATCAAAAAACGAGTCATTCTTTGAACGGTTCAATTTACTTAATTGAGGAATTAAATCGATGGTCGTTTCTTTTTGCTCTTCCTTTGGAAACACATCTTCGCTTACAAACAGTGACGCAAAATCGCGCAAGGAACTATTCGCTGATCGAGCACAAATATCGTTAATATCTTTTTGCGACATTATTGTTTCGGGTGTTTTAACTTTTATAGGCGTTATTGGAATTAAATTAGGAACTGGCCGTGATGGTTTCTTTTTTGGTGGGCTTAGCAATAAATCGCTATGAACTCTTTCTTCGTGTCGCGCCATTTCTCCATCCCATGCAGTTTTATAATTACAAAATCGACACTTTGATTTAATATAGACGTTGCCATTGGCATGATGCACTATATCATCTGGATGAAGAAAATCGCTTCCGTCATCCTGTAAACGGGATCCATTATTATTCTTTGATTTCTTTATGGGTAACTTTAGTTTCAGTGATGGGGTTTTATCACTTTGTTCAGATTCACTCAGCGCCTGAAAAAAATAACTGTATTTGAAGCACTTATATAAACTGCTTTTGTGTCAAATTAAGGAACATACTAAAAACTAAAGAAACTAAAATCTTATCACTTGTACAGTGCCTAGCCCAGATCTCGTTATCGCATTTGTTGATAAATCCGCTAGATTACCAATTTAGAAGTATGATATATACGACACCATTGCTAGAAGCACTACGTATGTACATGAAACTATAAATTATAGCAGAAAACGCAATCCGAATCTGTGGCAAGTCTAAGGTGCTTCAAACTCCCACTGCCACTTAGCCCCACCATAAAAATTGCAACAAACTTGAATTTTCTTTCAATAATTAATAAAAATAATTTTAAAACCGTTTGAATCAAAATAATGCTTTTAAATAAAAAAATCTATTGAACAATTTTACCTACTGATAAAAACGTGTTGATAATAAGCGCGCGCGCGTATATACGATAAGATAATTTTAAGTGGAAGGTAATGTTAAGATGCAGTAAGAGTGAAGTAGATTTTCCTTGAAAACTTTTCAAGCGTCAAAAATAATTTGCACGCCTCTGTTTATAATATGACGCGTAACTACCGAAGGTCGTAAATTTAAAATGAAAAAAAAAATGTGTCACTGTTACAATTTTTTTTTCTAAATAATTAAATTGTAAGAGTAACCAATTACCTGGTTGGCTTCTTCAGCGGCTGTTGTATCACTGGCGCCGACTTTATTGCGTCGTCTCCCAACGCCTAGTCCAGCTGCTTGTCCTACAGGTGGCACGTGATGATTCATCTCATGTACAGTGAGACTTTGTTTAATATCCGCTGTAAAATTACAAGCCGAACATCGGAACGCTCCTTTTCCGTTATGATTTTTACAATGTCTATCTAAGTTCCATTTATAGGGTGTGCGAAAATCACACATATCGCACTTTATCATTGGCATTGAATGATATTTAACGTGCTTTGTAAATCGCGCCTTCATATGCGTGACGTAAGTGCACTTGGTGCACCTGAAAAATTTAGTTTTGATGTGTTCATCGCGCTCGTGTTTGCTAAGTTGCACATGTGATTTCGCAATAAATGTGCATAGAGAACATTTTAAGCCGGAATTTTTTTCTTCAGTATCTCTCTGTATTTGCGTTTCCTGTTCATGATCTGGTTCCTGCTGCTGCTGCGTTTCATCATCCAGTGAAGTTGGGCTTTCATTTGACTCATCCAATTCTTCAACTGGTGTTTGCGCATTACGTTTCCTAGATTTCCTTTCTATTGTTGACTCAGAAGAAGCGCCATGCACCATTTTTGTATGCCTTAGTAATTTTTGAAAATGCTTTGATGCGTATAGGCAACTGGGGCACTCATAAACCCTTACTTTTTCATTATGAACATCTCTAAGATGATATAAATAACTACGTGGATTTTGAGTAAAAAAATCGCAAGTGCCACAAGAATAATTTCGTTTGACCTTGCACTCCGGCAGACTCTTGTTGGTGGTGGTCTGTGGAAATTGTTCGCTATTTTTCTCAACGTAGTCGTCTAGATCGTCTCCAGAGCCGTATAAAGCGTCACCACTAACGACACTGCGCACAACGAGACTATCTCCAGATCGATGCACCATCGACGGTACGGACATGCTAGCCCGTAGACCTAGAATATAACAAACATTAATAAAATGCTGATTTTAGACTTACAAAGAGTAACAAGTACGTTGTATAATGTCCAGTTTTGAGGATATCTTTCTTAACTATCGTTGTCCGTTGTTGACATTTAAGAAGACAGATAATTGTAATAAATAAAAGCGAGAGTGTTGAGTTGACATGGCAACTGCAGTTGGTGAGGCGGCCGTATACCTGGGCCTGTAGAGGTAACCAGGGACGAGAAAATCGATCTGCAGACCACCGACAACAGCCTTAGTTTACGCGCTGGCGTACATCCAACACTGCTGCAGAAATCGTCGGCGACGTCACGGACCTAAACATCGACTTCTTAGAATCAATATACGTTTATATAAATCTACATTTTTTATTAATACTATGTATTGAAGAACAACAACAACAACAACTTCAGAAAGAATAAATATGTAGCACTAAATGACATTTGGCCTATGTTACTATTCTCCTTGACCCGCTTCCTGCTTTATTACAACTAATCAACGAAAAACGACTTCTTTTGCACCAGCAACAACGCCATATGATAACGCCCATTCATCATTGATTCGTTTTTGAACGCCCAACATCAAATCGATTCGATTCCTACACAAAGAATAGATTTCAAGACCCCTAGACATTAAAAATGTTTTATCAACAATTGATAATTGATAATCAAATGAAAGATGACGCACATCTTCAAACAGGAAATGCAACATTTTCGTTCATATTTTACAAATACAGTAAATATTGTCGGAAGGACAGGGCCATCTTATGTAACGTGCGTTTTATACCATCATTAACCACACAACAGTATCATTACATGCAGTGACGTTTAGTTCTCATTGTTATGAAAATAAAAATATTAACAAATAACAAGTGTTTATATAATAAATGTATGTAATTGTTATGTCTTTTCGGTTGTCTCGTATATTAATTATTTGCATGAAAATAGCATTAAAATCTCTTAACATGGAAAATTGAATTCAATACTGATAAAAGTCGAAATGTGACGCAAGAGTGTTGGCGTGGCAGAGTGCGCATTACACTCGTCAGTGTATTACATAAGTAATTTAATGGTCGAGGGCAACTCAAAGACTTTTACCAGAGACGGGTCATATACCACTTTAATTTAATTTAACATAAAAACGTTTTTGTTTAATACTTCATTTAAACATTATTAACAAAAAATCCAATACTTAATTTATTTAAAATGTTTATAGTATAAGTTTATAGTAAAGTATATGTATATATTTGTAACAATTGATATATGATTCTCGAAATATGCAGAGGAACTTTATTTAGCCATATCTATATACTTAGGTGTATATTCTATTTGAATAAAAACAGTAATAAATTGTGCATAGATGATGATGATGATGATACTGCTGATGTTCATTTATACACCGAAGTCTTAATTGGTTTCACCTTGGCGGCTGCATTCATTAAGTAAACGCAACACCCAATGATGACACAAAATTATCTATGTATGTATATTTGTATATCATAACATTTGAAAAATCCCGCCATTTTTCGGCAATATAGGTAATTTTAGCACAATTATAAAATATTTAAAAAATTTAGAGCAGATACTAATTATTATCTATCTTGAATTATAAAACAATTCTTGAGCCATATAATGAGAATTTGCGTGCTATATTGAACATTGTATAATTGACAGATTTTATGACAGTTTATAAATTTTATATTGGCACAAGAAAGTTTCTTCTATCTTCGTCTATGATTAAGGAAATAAATAAACGTCATTTTTAAATTCAAATATTCGCGCGCAAATTCTTTAAAAGACCACGTTTGCCAAAAAATAAAGAAAATATTATTGATTTTTTTAGAACATAGATAGTGGATAGTAATAAACAATTTTAATAATCATATTCTTTTTCTTTCGAAACTGCATAAAAATTATCACATACCATTACTAATGTATTATAAAAAAAAACAATTAAAAATTATCAACCTGTTACTCTTACACAGTTTTGATTTATATAAAATAAAAATATAAAGTCTTTAAAACAAACATTAATTGGAATTGATTTTTTCTGCATTGTTGCAAGCACTGATATTATATTAGTCATTTATTGCAAGGTCTTTTTTAAATTATCATTGCATTGTTTGCAAGAATTTGAGTGTAAAACATATTCAATTGTTTCAACATGTACATATGCATATACAGAAACTTGAAAGAAATCATTCGATTAGGCATGATTGAAGTGCACATAAATTAAATAAAGAATTAATTACGCATAAACTTGTAAACGAAGAAATTAAAAGTGGTTTTCATGCGTTTTTTAAACACACATTTACAGATCAGCTGTTTAAACGGGATTCCAACGTCGAGAGTGAAAACCCGTAATTTAACGGGATCCATTGTAAGGTGGCGAAAGTAAAAGTGCTGCTACTTCATTCATTCATTACTTTAAAATATAAATCAAATAACGAATAATAATGCTGAAGATTTTAGATTTTTTTTAACAGTCAGACAAAGGATTTGGGATGATGATGAAATAAAGTTGTACGTAGATGTCAGCAGTATGTTTCGAAATTGTTTGGCGCGAGCGCGCGCGCGCTTAGCACTATACTGTATTTTAACTAGATGACCTTAGGATGCAGTTAATCGTTTACATAACATAAATACATCGTCAAAGTCGAAGGTCGTTCCTTACAACACACGAAGTAGAAAAAAGAAATATCTGTTTGTGTGTGTGTGTGTGTGTGTGCGCTAATGTATGTGTGTTTGCATAAATAATACTGACATACATAAGTCCCATTATGAACTTGGTGCAGAATGTTACTTTGAAGATGTCGTCGTATAAAATGCACTTAAATGGTAAATGATATACTTCAATTGTGAGTCAGAGATGACGTACCTCATGGGAAATAGTTTCATTCTTATTTGAATGATATAAATGTGACAATAAAGCAATTTATGGCAACGTGAAGAAGGATGAGGCGGAGAAGGAGGAATTCGTTGACGACGGCAGCAACAGCAGCAACGTTGCACGTCAAATAGCTTAAAATAGAGCGGGCAGACCTTCTGGTAATCAAACGCGTTGCCAAAACCCAAGTCATCAACGGTTAAATAATCAAGAAGGTGATCTCAATATAAACGATATTTTTAATCATAAGCATACATACTGAATATATGTATATATAAATATTTTCTTTTGTTTTGGTTTAATTATGAAACTTACCTATGCATCGATAAGAATATGCTTATCATTGAATTCAGTACGCGACGCGGCACTTTTTAACAACAGCACGGAGAAGCTCCTGATCGTGTGCTTGCAGAACATCGGACTCGAGTAGACTGCAGAAGCTGGCTGGCCCCAGCCGTGCTCCTCGAGTCGCGTCAGACCTAAACTTGTGCTCTGTTGATTATCTACAGACATAGCGCGACCGCACCCAGCCAAACAACAGAAGAGAGTCATCCACAACGCATTTACTACATGTTGTTATTGTTATGAGATGTTAACCCTCTTCTAACATTAGAATACATCCCCTCTGATACAAACCCTCTTACAAAAAAACTCTTACAATTATTGCCATCTAGTGTGCGCGGTTTTTTCTGTATTTTTAGTTGAAGTTTATTTATACATTTTGACAATGTCTAATTGGCTCGACGCATTGCGACAACAATAACTTTTTTTTTTTGATTATTTGTAATAATGAGATGAATGAAATTTCTTCAACCCATGACGTCATTCGAAAATCTTTTTTTGTAGAAATGATAAATAACACACCTCTAACTAATTAACCGTACAGGTATAATAACACGTATTGAAGATTGATAAGATAAGAAGGTAGGTGAAAAGTCAACAATTTGCCAAT
Organism: Deinopsis erosa; assembly: GCA_027574845.2. NCBI lineage: Eukaryota > Metazoa > Arthropoda > Insecta > Coleoptera > Staphylinidae > Deinopsis > Deinopsis erosa. The sequence goes on from JAODFZ020012214.1 coordinate 16,906, forward strand.
GTGGCATAAGCGGAAAATTAAGAAATGCGCCTGCGCAAATATCATATTTTTCAAATACACATATAAAAACATTACTTATGTATACATATACAAATGATGGAAGAGTTTATTTGACAATAACAAAAGGATATTAAAGGCAAAGATGATTTGATTTCAAATACAAGGAAACGAAAATAAAGAAGAGAATCACAACCACGCCAACCATATATGTTACACACAAATTCAAGTCGTCACTTGGCTTCATAGTTTTTTGGCAGACCTTCAATAACCAAGGAACATTTTAATTCTGGATGCTGTTGCAAAGAATTCGCAGAAAAAAAATACGGACAGTAGAAGGAACGCCTACACACTCGTATTCACCAACAAACAATTTTAATATTTCCCAATTTATACAAATTAGTTAAAACGATTACAACAATATGTTGAGCAGATACAGAAAATATAACACAATATTTAATACACGAGAGTAAACATAAAGTTTTATTAACGTTAATTACTTAGTGATAAGATAGCTGAGTATGTATGACTGTATTTTCTAGGTATATAAAATATTTATAGACAATTTGGCAATTGAGGTTTTGCAAATAAAAGATGTCATCAATGATTGCGTCTATGAATACATGCAACAATTACATTTAGTCTTAGAATATGAGCTTCCTGTGTCGATTAAAGCGGAAACGAGTTATTACTAAACTGTCACTACCATTAGTAATGTGTTAAATGTTAAATGTTGATAGAAGACTCTGTTGGTGTGTATATTATACACACATGATTATGCAGATACAATATTCTTTCTTTCTATGTATGTGAAGAAAATTTGCATTTTATACAAAAGTATAATGTCAGGCCTCATATTACGTTTATTTAAACAATAAATTACTAACTGCAATTCTATGCATAACTATACAAGAATATGTTTTTCAATGTGCAGAAATTTAATGCATTTAAACAGTCATAATAAGAATGATTCGCGTTTTAACATGTTTATTGTTTATTTGGCTAATTATATAAGATTTTTTTTACAACGTTTATCATTTGTAAGCAATCTCCGGTTGAGTAGTGTAAGGCCTCATCAGGTATAGAATTGAACGCAAAGCCTCATATACTACCCCACTAACAAGGGTTCCAGTCGAAGCTTCACCGAAGAGTGGATCAATACAAAATGTTACTGGCACACCACTCCCTTGCTACATTACCTTTCGAAGGCTTCAAATAACAATCATCCATAATGCTTTGATCATTTTTTCTATGTAAATCAAAAACACTTTACAATTTTTGTAATTCTTTAATGCTATTGAAAATTTATTATTAATATGTAACTATTAAGTGATTGGTTTGTATAATATTCTCAAAAAAAAAAGAATTTATGTTATCAAATATACCACATAATTGCCTATAAAACCAATTTTTAGATGATCGCATTGTTAGTATCTGATAAGTTAAATTTATACTTATCCAGCGTATTAAGAAATAGATAATTTCAAGACCTTTTAGAGCATTAAAAATAATAATACATAAATAGAATTATTTTCAAGTACTTTTAGGTGAGATGACTAGTGAGCCACCTAAGCAAAATAAATACTGTAAGTCGTAAACAATTAATGATTTTTTTGTGTCTCTTAAATACAAACAAATTTTGTCTTCTCTTCATTTAACTTATTAATGTATCATTTATTTTCTATCATCAAAAAGTATTGTTCTGTTTAGAGAACAGAGTAGGACTGCAATAGTATTAAAAAAAGAATATTTTTTTTCTTTATTCCATTGCTTGTCCTAGTTGTACGTATTAAGCGTATAGTTAGTTCTTGTTAAAATGTTGTGTGCTGAAGCTGATAACGTTATCAGTTTGTTTGTCGAATAGAAGTGCGGTAGTGGGGAACAGAGGGGAATCGTTGCAGGCAGGAGGCGTCCATGGTCGTTTAAAATTTCTTAGGCTCTTATATAATAATACACATACTACATGTAATATTTTCATTCGTTAAATTTCATGTCTTACATATTTGTATAAAATAACCTTGAATTACGCGATAAATATGGTTCTGTGAGTGTTTGTTGCATTAGACAGATATGGATGTCTTAAGTATGTACGACGGACATAGATGTCTTCTTCATAACATATGCCCTTCACGTGTTTCAATATGCAATTAATTGTTGCCATTTGGTTTGGGAATATTGTGCTTTAGCTCTTTATAGATGAAGAAGCGCACATGTTTCGATGACATCATTGCTGCATTGATGTATTTGAAGAGAAGAAAAGTTTAAACACGAGTTTGTTTTGTATATATGTATATTTAGGTCGCGATAAATTGAATTATTCATGCAGAAATTGTTCGCCTTCATTTATAGAGGACGACACACGTAGAGGAGGGCGAGCACGTGGTAGTCTGACGTCATGCGTCGTTTTTTAACTTGGCCAAAGTACATTTGGATGGACTTACCTTCTTGGTGTAAACTTGTATTATTGTGTAAGATCACATCAAGTGTTTGAAAGACGTTTTCTATTGGTAACACACTTGCACAAACACAATAATGTTGTGGAACGTTATTGCAGCCACACCACACGCCATCCACTTCTCGATTGCGTTTAGTTGGATGGCCCGACCGTGTGCTCTCCTCCTGTTTGCGTCCGTCTCCTGCTCCCCCTGTCGGAGCCCAGAACGCTACGGTTGCGTCACAGACGTTTGCTGATTATCCAGGGCCGTCCCTCCACCAGCTGCCTCTTTAAGCCTTACTGATTAATCATGCAACATATTAGAGAGCTATCTATGCAATTCGAAGTATAACACTTGCTGAAAATTTCTTTTCATTGACGTTCTTCAGAAAGTTGATGTTGCGCAAAACTTATTTCCACATCTCTTCGTCGATGGCATCATAACGCACACGCATTATTTTTCGATTTTCTAATAGGTATAGATAGAAATATAATCTAATCAATATGATATTCTTTTTCTATTACAATTAGGGATAATTTAAATGTAATTTTTTGATGTTATGCAAACTCTGCAAGGACGTTCTGCGACAGTGCTGCAGCATCACCTGACTTCAAGGTTCGCATCAACGTTGAAGGAGAACACCTATTGATAAAAGATAACACTTAATTTACTAATATATAGATAACTAAATTGATAAGTCAATTATATATTATACCATATAGCAGACTAATTTGTTTTTAGCAATTTACTTAATAAACTTTTTCGATATATGTTAACTAAACTAATTTGTAATGAATATATTATATTTTTAATTTAATGTAATGTAATGTAGAAAGAATTGGTATCAAGATTTTAAATGGTATAAAAATGATTACATATTATAAATATCGTTGATAAATATATATTCTAATCATAAATTTGTAACAATAAGTAACAAAAAGTAAAATAAAAGTATTTAATGATTTTTCATATAGAAAAAGTTTCATTTTGTAAAAGGAAGAATAATGTTAATTAATTATAACTATTGCATGTAACCTGCGATTGTAAACTCATTAATAAAATTTCATATTTATTATATTCAATTGAAGATTTATATTTTATTCTTTTAACTTATTTATCTAAAAAATAGATGGTTACTTGTTATTCACCTTTGGAACAGGGGTTCCCAACCTGTGCTTCGCGGAACCTTTAGTGCTCCGTGTGCACTTCTCAGGGGCTCGCCAGTCGTTTCAGGATATAAACGAAATTACATTCTGAACCAAAATTGCCGGTATTGTAGGTATACAGTGTAGATTTTAATTAAACTGCTAATTTACAAATTGATCAAAATATTTTTAATGAAATATGTATTAAGGTTTTTGAAATAATTTCAAATATCTGACTTTTTAGTTCTTTTTATTACAGTAAATTTGATTTTCAAGAATCAAACTGCCTTCACAAATAAAAACAATTAAATTATATGAATAAATACGCCAATAATTATTTGGAACATATTATTATTATTAATTGCATTTTAACAATTCACTAATAAATAAATTATTTAAAAGAAAATATAGTATATTTAGAATAAATAAATTACATACACCATTTAGTTAAAAAAAAAACGCAATATTATTCAATTACCCTCTAGTTTTTTGAAAAGTACATATAAAAATAAGTATTGTATATGTACCGTTCAGTGTTATGTTACTTAAGTTGCCTATGCAATAATAATTAGAAATTATTGTAGATTTCAAATTCGATCCTTTTTTGCTTTGATATTTATTGATGAAATAAATATCGAATTATACAATCAACAGAAAGCATTCATATTTGGTTTGCAATTAATTTATTTAAATTAGAAACAAACAATTGTTTATATTGCAGGCAGTTGAACATTCTATTTGTATTGATTCACAACGTAAATTTCATTCTGGTTTGATTTCGAAATTGTAACAAGTATGTTATACGATTTATATCAAATTTAAATTAAATAATGAAGAAAATGCATTACCTTCTGCAATTGAAAAATGTCTACCTAAAAATATCCTTATTTAGAAAGAAAAGCAGAACAACTGCAATGTGAAATACAGGAAAAATATTTTAATATTATACGTTATATAGATAATAAAATAAAACCTAAAATTGACTACTGTTGGGCACATTGTAAACCTGGTCCATGCGAATGTTCTTCTTCATCACTTGCATAAGCTTCATTTCGTCCTGAATGAGCGCCCCTTTCATTTGGATCGTAGTCTTGCAAATCAACTTCCTCTACACCCTCACCCTCAGGCATTATAAATTCTGGCCTTGGCGGTAACACATTCTCTAACATCTTCAATTTATCTTCGCTTGTAAAATGATTACTTGGAAATTTGATTTCAAAATTAATGTACAAATTGCCCTTTTCGAAAGGATTCTTAAAATGAGGCATTCCTTCATCAGCTACACATTTTGTGTCTCCTGGTTTAACAACCTGTCCTGGCGGATGTTTAATTAATAGATCACGTCCATCCAAGTGCTTCAGAACCATTGAAAAACCACATAATGCTTCAGTTAATGATATATGATGTGTAAGAATCAAATCATTTCCAGTACGTTGAAATTTCTCATGCTGCTTTTGTTGCAATACAATAATTACATCACCAGGTTCAACATCAGGTTGCTGGTCACCCTCTCCACGAAAATATAATTTTTGATTATCATGCATACCTTTATCAACATGCACTTCAAGTTTTTTAACTTCGTTGCATACTTTTTTGCCACGACATGAGGTGCAACGATCTTTTTCCTGTATTATTTCTCCCTCACCTTGACAATCTGGACACCTTTGCTGTAACTGCTGTGTCATTCCAGGTGCTAATTGTTTCAAAGTTATTTTTAGTCCAACACCATGGCAATTCCTACATTCTTGTACAGCCCCAACTTTTCCACCTTTACCATTGCATGCTGCACAAATGACATTTTTACTTAATTGTAGCTTGGACGTTTTTCCATTATATAAATCCTCCAAGGTTACTTTTAATGGATGTACAGTATCTTCGCCTCGTTGACGTCGACGCATTCCACCTCCACCAAACCCTCCAAACCCATCAAATAATCCACCACCAAAAAAGTGCGAAAATAAATCATTTCCTGGAAAACCTCCTCCGTCAGCACCACTTTGCATTCCTTTTGAACCAAATTTGTCGTATACGGAACGTCTCTTTGAGTCTGATAATACTTCATATGCATAGGATATTTCCTTAAAACGATCACCAGCTTCTGGATTTTTATCAGGGTGATATTCCTTCGCAAGTTTGCGGTATTGCTAAATACAAAGTGATATTAGTAACGGTATTTAAACGTCATATTGTAGGAACCTATTAAATTGATTTTGCAATATTATTTGCGAAACTATCAAATCATTGTCATAATATAATTTGTGATAGTAATTAAGAAAACTAAATTTTATATAAATTTGATAAATTGGCCTTGAACAAAGCATGCGCTCAAATAGTGACTTTTAGTTTGGGAATAAAATAGAATCACTTGTTAATGTTATTTATTTTATAAAATATTATTAACCCACTTCCATGATAAACTATTTATTTATATTTACCTTTTTTATTTCACTATCAGTTGCATCTCTGCGAACACCTAATATTTCATAGAGCTTGTTGTCTGCCATCTTTCTAAACAAGGAATGGATGAAAAGAAATTACAGCGCAACTCTAATGCAGCTGTCAAAATTTAAGTTCTGCCAACTTAATAAAATGTATTACACTTACACACTATCTAGATAATTTATTATTTTTATTTATTTATAATTATTAATTCTATATATTTAAATCTATACATGAGTGTTCCTTTTTACGAGGATAAATAAATTTCAATTTCAATTATATTTAATTATAACATTTTGTTTGATAAATTTATAATTGTATCAAAATGTAATTATTTTTATTATTATTATATAAACTTTATAATGAAACAATACAAAAGCCATGGCAAATATAGTTTTAAACATACCGCTCCACAGATTTCCATCAACATCATCATCTGATGGAAATCTGGGAAATATATGAACTTCATATACCTACCTAACCTACCCATCTAAACGACTGTCCCTACCGGCAACTTACGAAGTACATATATAAATATATTTAATCATAATATCACTTTATAATGTATATTTTACAATTTATAGCTAGTTTAATATAAGTTTATATTTACGAATAATGCACAATATTTTACAAATAAAATAATATAAATAAAATAAAGTACCATATTTAGAGGTATTTTCTGTTACAAATTGTATTTTCTATGGTCTGTAGAGGTAGATATTGTGCTATTATTTAAAAAAGTTGCGTTTTTTGGAAAAATTAATTAAAAGTTACTTTAAGTCAATTTTCAATACACTTTTAAGTTTATGAAGCTTTGGAACAAAAGAAAATATACATTTTTGCTCTGAATATGGTATTTTACTTTATTTATATTATTTTATTTGTAAAATATTGTGCATTATTCGCAAAAATTTGACTTGTAATAAAGTAGCTGTAAAATGTAA
>JAODFZ020012248.1:0-11039 GCA_027574845.2 Deinopsis erosa
CATCGGTCTGACACAATTAAAGCTATAGCTACAAAAATTTGATTAAATGTGACAAGTATTATGGAACAAAATTTATGCATCAAATGTGACAACTATTGTGGACCGGAGGTAGTATATTATTAAATGTATTCACCGAACTTTGAGTCTTCATGATATGTATTTTCATTTACGCGTTTTTTTCGTGGAAGCAATTAACCGTGCTAACGGAGGGAATGCTTTACATAAATTTGTCGTTAATTTTGTTTATATGATCACAATTATCAACGTTTAATAGAATCAATGACAAATCTTATCACGATAACGGGCAACTTCAACAATTATTAGAATCGATGTTTAATAAATAATATTGAGGAAACAAAGAAGATGACAGTAAGCGGGCAACCACAGTAATTTCCTTTCAAATGATTGATTTATTAAAAAAAATTGAACAATATTTTATGTTCATGTATGAGTTATTTTACTTGCCATATAGTCAGCTCAGTCAACATGTATGAGCATGGCTTGAATATCATGAAAATTTTTGATTATAATTTACATATTTTTTATGGTAGCATTTGCTTCTAGAAAATTGGAAGAAAATATGAATTTTTTCTATAAAAAATGTGAAAATGTTGCAGGAAAATGCATAACGAATATGTATACTATATAAACCAAAAAAATTTTAAAACAAAAGATTTGCTTTGTTGTGTTTTGAATTAACGAGATTGTTTATTAAATTAAATACAGAATAAAAAGAAATATTTTTACAATTACATATTGATCTTTAAAAGCGTATAAATAGAACAGGTGCGCATTTTTTCGTATAAATTTCAATTAGAATTTTAAATGAAAAACCATTTAAAGAATGCTTTTGTGTTACATACAACACAAATTTTTTAAAATTTAAAAATAAGTAATGTATAAAAATTTTCATAAAACTTTTCCAACTAAAGCAATTCATTTTTTCATGTGAAATGCGTTCAATAAATTATTAATAACACATTTAATTGGAAAGTGTTCCCTTTTTCGATTTAATAAAATATAACATTCACGACTCAGGTGGTATACTTAATCCAAAAATCAATCAAATCCGACTGCTCAAGGAAATTAGATTCAAAAATGTCTTTCTAAAGAAATTAATTACAAATTTGAGTAATATTTTCTGATAACAACATTTTTATAATGAAAATGTACTTACTTTAATTAATAATCATTTTCAATTTATTTATATAACATTAATAATTAATCTAAAAAAAGATAATTTAATGCTCGTTATTTCCATCATTTTTGGGAGATTTTGTTCCGTAAACAAATATTATTACAACGTTGCGCATTTATTTAATTAAATCTTAATTGGATGATGTTAAATCTAATTAATTACCGCTTATAACTTCAAAAGTATCATCGAAAATGATGAAATTTCTTTCTCAGATTACTCGAAACCAAACCAAAAAAAAAAAATCGATTTGATTACGATTCTTATCATTTGAATTGTAATTAACAAAGTTTCTCATTCATTCAACGCACTAGGAGAGAAAAAATGAGAAAACTTTTATAATAATGAACAAACTTTCAATATTGTAATTTACATTAAATAAAAAAACTGAAAGAACAAATGAAGGCTTTAATTATGGGCTATTTCGTTCATCATTTGTATTTTTGATGAAATTCGTAGCCAACGAAACTTTTCCAACTTAATCCCATCTTCGATTTTTTTTTATGTTAAGGTTAGTAGGATAAACTAGAGTTCACTTTAACGATTTTCCATTTAGGAATCGTTCTAAATTTCAACGTTTGAATTTTCTTAACCCAATTTACTGACGTCTGCATTTCAATAAATATATAGATACTGAATAATAAAATAAAGTCAAATGTGAGCAAAATTAATTAAATATATTTTTAATATGAGGAAAAAACAAAAGCGAAACTTTAGTCGTGTCTTATACAGCATTTTCCCTTTATTATTGCTGACATGTGTCAGAAAAATATGAAAAATTGGCTGAACTTGCACACGTATGTCATTGTTACTCTTTCTAAGCTCTCTTAAAGTTTATATGAGAAAATAATTATCTCTGCTACTAATTGATAACTCAATATGATGAGCTGATAATTTAGAAATTGTCAGGTCAACCAAAAAGACAACAATAAAGAAAAATCTAATTCCCTAAAGTAAAATGTTTATATGTGTAAGTTAATGAAAGTTCTAGCAACAAATAGTTTTGGAATTATTAAAACTTTACTAGGGGAGATATAAACTTACTCGAGTATTTTAAATAAATTAATTTATAATAAATGGTTTAATAAAAACGTCTAAAAAACACGTTCAATATGAGGAGGGATTGGCGAACACGTATTGACAATTCGCTCTTTTTTTTTTATAGAAAAAAACAATCATGTAAAAGTTTGTGAAAGCAATTTAGGCTCGTTGTTAGTTTGACCCATGTACACCATTAATCTTAAACGATTTAATGTTATCTGGTCAGCACTTTAGATCGATCCGTTGTGTTATTTCTTTAAATCAACTAGATAAATGTGTAACAATAAACTGTCGATTTTATAATGCAAACGAGCGCTACCTTTTTTATGTGTATTTGCAATGTTAAACATTAAATACATTCCAACACAGAATAACAAAAAAAAACAACCCTTCAGCACGTTTTTTGCCGTTTGTTTAAAGTCCACTAGAAAACAAATTTCTCGTACTTTTACCTATGCGCCCATTTATTTACATTTCACCCAAAAAAAAAAAACGTTTCTATTTTTTGTTGCATGTATTTGTTGTTCAGATAAAATGGAATAAATCACAAGCAACGGTAGAACTTTCCCGATAAGAAACGAAATTAGCATTTTGTGAATTAATTAAATATTAATTAATAGAAATTATGAGTATTCTTGTTTACAGTTCAATCTACGTACAGTAAAACCTCGATATAACAGATTAATGCGGGCAAGGGGTTGTCGGTTAAAACTGAAAGCCTGATATATAATAAAGCGATGTTTCGAGTGTTTTTTGATTAGGAAAAGTAAAAACTACAAAAAGATTTAAAAAATTATGTGGTTTAAAAGAATTTAAATTACAATAAATACAAAATTCCTTTTCCAAAGACAAACTTCAATTATGTGTAGATTATTACACATAAAAAGTATAAAAACACAATAAATACAATTTCAAAATTTGAAGTCCGTTACATTCATGTCTGTTATATGGAGGTTTTACTGTATGTGTAAAATTAACAAAAGAATTAAGTTTTCTAAGTTAATGAATGCGACAAGATACATTCATTCTTTCTTTCTTTTATCATTTCCATGTGCAAGAATATGTAAATCCAAGTGCACTTTTATTATGTGCAGAGATGAATTATTATCATGAGTGGTAATAAAAATAGAAACTAGGATAATAAAAAAAAGATGTTTCTATTTGCTAGCGTTTTATTTTGTTTGATATATTTTCCGGTTTATTAGTAAAAATTTATGACATTGATTTAATGATTTTGAAATAAAATTTTATTATGAAATAATTAAATAAAATTATGATTGACTAATATGATCGCTCCGTTTTGAGTAGTGGAAATTAATCAAAATTATAGTGAATTACAAAATAAAATGTAAATCGGGTAAAGTGAAAATTTCATTTATCCGCGCTCTCAAATAAACTTTATCGCTAAATAAAAAAGAAAAAGATTAATTTTAATCAATAAATTTACTATTACATGAATGTTAAAGAGTTATTGACGAACAAGTTGCATGCAAGTTTCATAAATCATTCAATAATTAATTTCTTGTTTCGTTATTATGTAACAATGTGAATGAAAGTTAATTGCAATTTGATTATGAATAAGAAATTTGTTAAAACACAGAGGAAAAAACTGGCATTGTTCAAGTTTATCAATTCGGAATTTGAATTTAAATTATGCGATGTTTAAATTTATGCAAATTAACATCATTTTATAATGACCTTTCTAAATTTTCCAATTTATCTTTATTTATCTTTCCCCATGTAACACACAAGACAATTCTCTTGGCATATTTGACGTATATTATAAATCTACTTTATACATGTTGTCTACAAACTTCATTTTATAACAGTATGTCATTTCGTAGAAGAATAGCACTGTAATTTTATTATACTTGAGAATATGAAGAGTTATTAAGTTAAAATTTTTTACATAAAACTAAGTTGCAATTAGTTTTGTTACTAAAAAATGAAAAAAATTCTATGTAACTGCAGTATAGGCAATGAGCATGCTTTTGTTAGAAATGCTGTGTGCATATCATGAAAATTAGTTATGTTTTAGAAAGGTTTTGTTACTATTTGTTTAAAAGCGTTGAAAACATTTAGTTTATTACCTTCATAAACTGCATTAAATTTCTACTTAATAATTTTGGGTCAGAACTATAAACATTTTTGGTGTTGTAAAGGAATTTTAATTACACTTTCTGTGAATCTATGCGAAAATTCAATTATAAATAAATTAATGAAATAAATAAACACAAATATTGTGTATTTATAAATTAATATGATTCAATAAATATTTAGGTATATTTGTAGATTGTAAAAATAAATAAGCAATTGACTTACGCCTTTTTCCAAATAAATGTCAAACTATATGTGAATTTAAAAGCTCTAAAAAGTTTTTTACATTAAATTTTAGAATTATTATCCTATTTTGATATCACATCGTAATTCATCTTCTCGTTATATGAAAATTTCGTTGTATAACTGACAATTTCAGCAAACATTCAATAAAAATTAAATATCAAGTGCTTAGTAGTTATTGGCTTGCATTTATGGATCAATAAATTGACTAGTTTTTTAAGAGTTATTACACAATAATAAATATCAATAAAAACAATTTTTAGTAAATTGAAATTTGACCTTTCATGTTACGTAACGTACGCGTTAGTATAATATAGAAAAGAAAGAAATGAAGATAATTTCCTTAGAAAAACCATTTATAATTTATATTCATTTTTGCTATCGCAGAACGAATAAAAATAGCACAAAGTTTGGTGTAAATTTATGACTAGCGCGATAAGAAAAACGTATACATTATATCTGGCATTCTTTATATAATTTTTTTCTGACTTTTCCTTTGTTTCCTTGAACGTTTGCAATGTAGGAGAATTGAGATTTATATGTATTAAAGAAAAGTTTTGTCGCGGCATAAACCACACAAAAATGTTTCAAATCAAAAAACCATGTTGCAAATTGTAATAACGTATCACGCATAAATAGTGACAAAAAATTTCATTCGATTTACGTTGACATACCGCAAAATTGTTTTCTTTTTCCCGTTTTGGCCGCGCGCCCGCGCACTTATTTCTTGTTATATAAGAAACATTTAAACACAGAAACAACATTTATATATTGCATGCAGTTAGAGTTACTGTTAAATAGTTTAAAGAAGTTTGTTTAGAGAGTGTAGTAGAGTTGTAAGTAAGCAAAGTTTTAGTTAGATAAACAAAAAATTGATTAAAACATTTATGTAATAATGTAAAATAATAAAACAAAAAACACACAGATAACAAGCAAACCACAATAATTATTAAATATCAATGTTTAATATAAAAAATCCAGTCGTACCAATCCAACAAAGCAGTGGAAGTCGTTTCTAAACAGTTGACGGTTCGCCTCTTAGGGCCTTACCTAGTATGTTCATATCTCAACAGTGTCGCACTAGATGTCAGACTGGTCCACGAACTGCTTGTATTTTGTTCCGTACCGCATATGACGTAACATTTCCCCCACCATAGGAAAAACTAAATTTTCCTGCGGAAAATCATTGGTGGGGATGGTTCTGGATGCGCGTTGCATCAAAAAGCACAAAAGCGCTAAAAGCGAACTTTTCTCCTTCCCTATTTTAAACATGCGCTAAATCATCAAATTTTTTTCAAATTAACTTCCTTTAACAAGACAACGAAACACTTATTTTATGGACCAGATTGTTCAGAAATTATCAGGATAACACTACTAATAGCAATTAGAGTTGTAAGCGAGGAAATAAAATGAATGTTTGCGTAGGTGAATGGTGGCATCATCTCCCAAAGGATTACATTGCGGAAAAGTAAATTGATAAAAGTCAAGCAAACAGATGGCATTAAGAAGGAATAAAAACCCTTCCAATCCTCTTTCTCTGGATACACAATTAAACTAATAATTAGTATTAGTTGAATGAAAGGATCAGCAACAAAGGATGAAAAAAATTGCAAAAAATTCTAGAAACTGAAGATGGTAAATGCAGAGGCAATGTAATTATACTTTCAAGTGGGAAAGGATTCGTTTAAAGTAAGCAGGATTGTAATTCGAGCATTTGTAAACTGGAAATGGAATAAGGTCCACTCACTCCTCACACCTACCCTTTGTGAGGGAGAGTAAATGTCCACTAGTCCATCTTGTGATTTAGTCTTATGTGAAAAGCTCTTAAAACGAATGAAACGTTTTGAATTTCAAATTTTCCAACGGAAAACCTGCTTACTTACGATTAGATGAATTCTGATTTTACGCTTTGTTACTTGTTAAGATTGATTTACATCATTCCTCTCTTTTACTGGCCTGCTTTTTCATTACATTTACTAGTGCACATATTAAATTGTCAAATTTACATTACTCTTTCAGGTCACCTACAAATAAACATTTCATTGTTTCACGAAATATTTCAAAAAATATTTATCAACTAACGTTCACTCACATAGCATTAATATTTCATTAATTTTATGACGCATGTAACACATTTTTTATACGTTCAAATTAATTGCATCGCATAATGAGATAATATTTCACTTTAGGTGCCTTTTGACTCCAAACTGTTTCTATTCATATTTAATTTAACAAAAATTATTTCAATATTTTATATTATACGTATTTTCAAATAGAAATTATGTTTTTTATATTTATACACAAAATATCGATCATTAAAACTTTTTGTTACTAAAATAACTTTTTTTTCACATAAAAGTGATTTTAATATTTATAATTAAACAAAGTTTTTGACACATTTTATAAATCTTGTCAAATATCTTTCGTATTGAAAATACGCAAAGAGAGAAGAATTAAAACTTTTTAAACAATCTGCTTGCATTTTTCTTAAATTAAATTAATTACAATTAAATTCAGATAAAATTCCGCTTCCTAGAATTAATATTTCTTTAATTTTATGATGCTTGTAACATTTCCCTCTTCGTATTTTTTTTTATTTCCGAAGCAAAGAAGTGGAATATAAAAAAGTGCATCGCGTAATGAGTTGAAATCTAGTCCAACTGGGAGTTGAAAATTGGTTTAGTAATAAAATTCTAAATGTTGAGCATTTTAATAATAAAAAAACTCTCTTTTAATTATAAAACGCGTTTATGGTTTAACATAAATGTAATTTATTAAAATTCCGAATTTGTCATAATCTCAGATTGTTCTTCTCTTATGAATATTTCTAAAATATTACATAGAATTATAGTAAAATAAAAAATTGCGTGCGTGATTTTGTCTAGACAATTTTCAAGTTGAGCTTTGAGCTTCCTTGAAAATCCCTACTTGTCCTTTATCCTTCTATATATTCTTACGCTACTTCAACAATAAAAATGTCTATATGCCCAGTTGGTAAGTAAGCATCTTTCGTTAAAGTTAATATTTTTATAGAATATCAACCAAAAACTTTTCTTTTATCTTTTAAGCAAATTATATAAAATTCCCAACGGAAATTTTTACGATAAAGAAATTTTTTTGTGCTCCTAATCAAAACTAGAACTTTCTTCATAAATGCACAGCAGAATCAATTTATAGCAAAACACTTCCTGCACTTGTTCTTCTAAGTAAAATACTTGATTGTTATTGCATCAGACTTTCCATTCTGAGATTTCCTCCTTTTATTTTTTATACCAAAGAAACTGTTAAAAGTAATTTCAATGCAATATTCTATTAAAAGCTTTTACAATTGCTATAATAAATAAAACATCATGTTGAAGAAGAAATGGATGAGAGAAAAAGGCAAGTGAAAAAGAGTGCAGCTGCTGTGCTGTAAATAAATCCAATCGAGCTTTTCATTTATGCTTTCAATTAGAGAAATTCGCCTTTCCTAATTTATATAACAGTTAATTAGAATCATTTTGGTCATTTTACTTCGAACATTATTTTGCTTTTAAAGCTACTAATTATTTACAAAAAAATTTGGTGCGTTAGTTGACTCGCACAGTATTAAAATGAATTTTAGAAACAACTATCCATTAATTAATGGAGACCGAACCTAATTCAATAACTTACTGAACAAAACTATAAATATTCCTATTTTCTCTATAAAATTGACAAATCGATTTAGGTTTTAGGGATTAACTGAACATTTATTTTTCATACTAAACGAAAATATTATTTTACTCTACATACGTAATTTATTTAAAATGTTTACGAGAAATAGAAAAGAAATAAAATTTCCTCAAAAAAAATTGTCACAAAAGTGATATTAATTTCATAATTAAAATGCTCAATTCAACATATAATTTTGATTGCATCTAATTGCATATCAAATGATTATTGACACGCTATTTGTAGATTTGTAATCAAATAACCATTCTCTTTTTCTACATATATAAAACATCAATAAATACAATTTCGTACCCCATTTTTTATACAATAAATAAAATAAAAGACGAATGCAGGATCGTTAATTTAAATATCCAAAATTTATGTTTGATACTAAATTCAAATAACGTGGAATTTTTAAAATTACATTTGACTTCAATAAATTGTCGACAGTGTGAATTAAACTTAACGTTGTATAGAAAATTTCAAGTTTGAATCGCACTTCGCATACACATTGATTCAGAAAAATCTTTTTTAAGCTTTTAATTCACGGTTCATGTGGAACAGAAATCTTTGGATTATTTAAATTGACCCCATAAATAAATGATTCGAGTATATATCTTCTTGTGTGAAATGAAGAACATTTGAAAGCTTACATAGCAATTGCATTTAGGTCAAAAGTGGATTATCTATTGAACACACACACCCTTTCTCCCTTCCCTCTGCAGATAATTTTTTATATTTTATAATGCAATTTGCAAATTTCACTCCTGTCACATTTAAAATAAATCACATAACAATGTACTGGAGAGAATTCACGCTTTATTTGATTTATTATTCATCGATGTCACGTCTAAAAATTATTAAGAGCTTTTTTTACGCGTATTCACTATAATTGCTTTAAGTGCAGATAAAAAAGGAGCTTTTTGCCATTGAAGCAATTTTCAGCTTTGGTTTTCATTAAAACGCTTCACTCTTGATTGCTAAACAGTAAACAGAGGAAGGAAACCTTGCCAATGTTTGTGACGCAAATAAAATTTACAGCTCGATATACAATCCGCATAACTAATGTCATTAAATAAAAGCAAATCGGAGGAGTTGGTGGAAAGTTGAAAGCGTATGTGAAGAAAGTAAAACATAAATCAGATTTTATATTTTTTGGACGTTGTGAAATGAATAAAAGGCCTAATCTTAGCACGCTCCATTTCTCTTAATCTTAAATCATCGTGCGCGTTATATCTCCAAGAATAATGCTAAGATGAGCTTCTAAAAGTATTATTTGAAATGGTGGTGTACTTTTATTCTCCCCCATCATCTCAAATCACCTTCCCGAATGCATTTTTCCACTTAAAATCATAATAATTCATATTTTTGTTTCAACATTAACTTGAATTTCCCGCATAAATGAACGGAAATTTAAATGACATGCAATCTTTTCATGCAAGAGCGTATAATTTCAATAAAGATGGAAAAATCATTGACTTCTGAGGTTATTCAATTATTGTGAAGATCAATTCCACAGACAATATGTAATTGATTTCTATTGTCATCACGCACACTCCTCATTTAAAAGCTTTTCTCATTTTTCTCAAACTACAACTACAGATGGAAGGCAAAGAATAAGAAAACAAGCAAAAAGAATAGATGAAGAAGAGAAGAGGAAGAAAAAATTCGATTTTAATTTGCACAGACGCTTTTCTGTATGTGTTCAGCCTTTAAATATATTTTCTGTTCAGTTCAGCATCCTCAATCCATTCGTTTTCAGCTTTTGTTAGACGAAGGAAATTGCAATGGATTCCGTTTGTTTTTAGTTTCTAAGTGCAGGCGGATATAAATCTAATAAACATATAAACAGATGGACTATATAGTACTTTACTTTGGATGATTTATTACGATATAGATTATTAATGGTCAAGTAATCATAGACGATGAACGGTGGCTTTGTTATAACTCAAAGATTTCAAAGTCCATCTAGTTTAAAGATAATGCAACCTCGTCATGTAATTTCTACAAGTATGCCTTGTTCTTCATTCATCACATTGTTATCCATTTTATCGCAAACGTTTCATCTTAATTCATCTTGTTTCACCATGGTGGTGCTTCTATCTCAAAAGATTCTTTTGCCTTTCTCTTATTATACCTACATAAGAGTAAAAAAGAATGAGAGGAAAAATGCGAAACAAGTTGGGAAATTTCCGCAGCTCGTGAAATTCACATTCCCCTCTCGACCACATTGATTTGATTTAATGAAATTATATGTCACTTACAAGGTGTTCTCTCGCTCTCTAAGAGCGACTCGTTTACATTTGAATCACAAAGGAAATGTTGCGTTTATTAAAATGGTTAAAATCAGCATGATGATGTGATTAAGTTAAATTAACTTTTTTCCTTGGCAAATTTTTTTTGCATAAATAATAATTGAAAAAAAAACATATTTGAGAGCCTAGTAACAAAAAGTTTTTTTTCATAATTGCGTTTTTGATCGATTCATATAATATATTGCTTCAGTAATTCGAATATGTGCGTACTTTAAATAAAAATGGCAGGAACTGCTTTTTTACTCTCTCTATATTAACTTCGCATTTGTATGTCAGTAAGTATGAAGGTTACCCCTTCGACGGCAAATTAACCAACTTCCCGTGATCGGATCGAGGTGAAATTTGGCAGATAGATTCATTGTCGAGAAGATTGTATTCTATTAAAATTCCAGCTCGAACCGATCACTGAAAGTGTGCTTGAAAAGGAGCAAGAGGAATATGTGCCTCTTTGTAAC
>JAODFZ020012251.1:0-10882 GCA_027574845.2 Deinopsis erosa
TGAAAAAAGGTAAAGAATTGATCGACACTAGCGAGATTTTTTTCTATCGATTAAGTATCGATCTAGAACAACTATTCTTTTTGCCCGTCCTATCCGTTTTACCCGTCCTTCCCCTATATTACAAACCAATTTTTAAATTTCAGTAAAATTTGTTCATTACAAAAATTTTTTTTGGAAAAAAATGTTTTTTTTAATATAATTCAAGCTCGTTGAATGGTGATAATCAAATAACTTTTCGTACATGGTTTCAAGTTAAATCTGATTGTATATTTATATTTGTTTCATTAAAAAAAAAAAGATAATTTATGTTGACATGTCGCGATATTTTCATGTAAGTACCTTTAAAAAAATTTATAACACTTTTTCTGAATTCTGCCTCGCTCACTTCCATAATAGAATTATGTACATGAAAGAACTTAATTACAACCTGCTGTCGCATAATTTACATCCTTAATAAATTTCTTAACACACCATATTTACAAATAGAACAAATCAAAATGATAATTGAAAAAGTTTTTTATTTGTTATTGTACGTACCAGTTTACTAAATGGAACTAAATGATTTCTTCCCTTTTTCTTTATTTTAAGGGTTGATTGATTATTTTTCTTTCCTTTGTTAGACGGCTAACTAGAAATGCTTGTAAATCTTAAGACGGATTTTTGCTGGATTTAATTTTATTAGTTTTGTGTATTTACTACCAAAAAAATTAAAATCGATTGAAATTCCAGTGATTGTTAAATAAAATGATTCCAAATATATTTCAGGAAATTTTTTCTTATAGACGTATCATAAAAGTTACTTTAACTGAGATAACATCTGCAGATTATGAATATTTTTTTTCAATTACTTTTACGAGAATTGAAGGATATGTAACAACTTTCTTAGAGAATTCCGAATATTTAAATTCACTCCAACTATTCAAAACTATCATACTACAATTCAAAACTTTGTTCTACAATCAATTAAACATATTGCAATTTAATTTTTCTAAACCATTTTATAATTAAATTATTTCAATATTTATATATAATTTATATAAAATTGATTACTTGAAATTTTAAAAATCAATTTATTTGACATATTCTATTAACTATTGCTATTGAAATTCAATTAACATTGTCATATGTTCAATAAAATATTCAAAAGAGAAATTTAATTATTTATGCGCGTTATAATTAATAAATAAACGAAATTATGAAAAACATAATGATTTCTTCCGCATTGTATGATAATCTTTATGCAATCATTTCATAAAAGTTTTAGTATTTTGTTTACAAGTCACTTTTATTGATGAAATTTTTTAATCAACATTCTACACCGTTTTTAATTAAATTACGAGTTGTTAGTGTATTTTCAATTTTATCAAATAGATAATGAAGAAGACGTGTTACGAATTCACAAACATATTTAATAACTTAATCCTCATATCAACTATAAACTGAAACAAAAAAGGTAAATTATACGGTTTTTTTGTTCTATGCGCTGCAACTGTAGTTTATTGCAAAATTTTAACACTTTCAAATAAGTTGCAATACAAACAAAGCCGTATAAAAATAGGAAACAAAAAAAAAACAAACACACACACAAAAATTTATTCAAATCGATAGTTTCCTTTCTACAACGAGCTTATATGCTCGAATGTAATTGAAATTCAATTGTTTTATTCTGTATACATACTTCTTCTATTTTGATTAATCGAAAGCTTATCCAAAACTATACATTTCTATATTTCTAACTTATATCTTATTTTGAAATTAGTCTTTACATTTTAATGTCAATTTGGATCAAGTCAGATCAATATCGGATTCTAACTAATCATCGAATAAATCCGATTACCGGTTTACAAGCAAGCTTTGGGGTTCCGTTCTCTAACACTATCTGATCTTTTTTGAATGTATAGCCAAAAAGACGTTAAAAAGCTTTAGTCAGGAATACACATATAACAAGATAGAAGATGCGTTTCATATATCTGCAACAACAAAAGCGTATCATATTTATTATAATCAAAAAATTGTTTGATTAACATTGAAATCAATTTTTTTATATGTTAACTTTATAACTACGTTTCATATGTCAACTATAATTATTCTATAGAATATCGTTTAATTGATTAAAAAAACAATGCAGATAATTCCCATCCCTTTTTAAAAGTTCATATAATTTCTGGTAAATTTTTAAACAACTTTCTAGCCAACAAATTTAATTACTAAAGCCATTCTTTAATTTTTAATTGGTTTAAGTACAAAAGTGTTTTATTGTTGAAATTTTTATCTGTTTGGTAAATAATTTGGGGTATTTTTCTAATGGGTAACTTGATCTGTAGTAAAAATAAAAGTGGACAATAAACTATGAAAAACACTTATAAGTGTATGTAACAACAATACAACTTGTGCTAATAATAGCAACTATAAAAGGTCTGCACAGCAAGCAAAAGCCGAAAAAAAAAATTGAAAAAGTTTTTTGTGTTTCTATATAAGGGTTGAAAAACAACATTCTTTCTACATATAAATGTGTATGTGCACATTTCCTTTCCCACTTTGAAATTCAGAAAATATTTGAAAATGTTAGGAGAAAACAATATCAAATATACCATATAATTTGCTTTGAAGGTAAAATTATTTTAAATAAAATTAAAAATTATAAAATATTGGTTAAATGCTGAAAAATTCAACTCTTGGTTATTCAAGTTAGTAAAATTTTAAATAAAACCATTGAATTATGTGCACTTGTATCGTGAAAGACAATATACTTAAAAGCACTAAGAAAAATTGAAAATTTTCTGTTCAGTAAAGTTTGAAATTAAGTTGGTTAGGTAGCTTGTTGTAAGCACCATAAAACTTTGACTTTACTTCATGTGTGTGTAAATTTTATTAAAACCTATGGGAGCCATTTGATGGGCTTCCCTGGTGAGTTATTTATACTAAAATCTAAATATTGCTTAATTTTAAAATGTTTATCGGTTATTATCTTAAAAAGAAAATTACTTTATATTATATACCCTTTTATTAATAAGGCAAATTTCATAATATGCTAATATGGTAAAACGAGAAAAATCAACTTTGTAATTTAACGTGCATGTACTCGTTTATTACAAATAAAATTTATGGTTTTCTTAAATGTTTTCTATGTAATTTATCTCAAATTTCAACTTTAAACAGACTGCTCAAAGTGATTAATTATATATCTAATTTATAGTTAGATATTTTAGAATTTAATAGCTGAAAGTCAATCAATATTTACAAGTACTGACAATACTTTAAAATTTGCTCCTTAACTTGCCAATTTTTTTAATATTATAAAGCAAAAAACTTTTTTGCAAATTGAGATTAAAGTATCTATATATATATATATAGAATTTAAACCATTTTCAATTGTTTAGAAAACCGCAGAAGTGTTCAGCTGATTTTTTTCTTTATGAGAATTAAGAAAAAAGTTTAGCTAATGGAAAAAAAACTTTTCAAGGCAGAGAATTACAGATGGTAAATATAAAATGATTATCATTAGTTGTAAAAGCAAAAGTGATTTTCTTTTCTTCTTCTTCTTTTGTATATCCATAATAAAAAATAAGCTTCATCTCATTCATCAAAAAAGTTTTCATTTTCTGTTTTATTAAAACACAAATATTAATTAACATTATGTCTGGTATTATTTTCTTTTATAGTTTGTTTTGATAGAAAGTATAAAAAATATTAGCTAATGAATGAATATTTCATAAAATATTCAAAAAGTAGAGTAGCAAACTATTAATCATGGAAAAATTATATGAAAAAAAGTAGGTTGATTGAAATTGCATTTTTTGTATTGCATTTTCACTCAGCTTTTATAAGAAAAAGCTCTCGACCCACTTAGGTTCCAAAATGTTGACTTGTAAAATTTGATCAATTCAATCTTACATGAGTTTATAAATCAATAGTCAAAACAAATTTTTAATTGTATTAGAAGTTTTTCTTTTAGATGATAAACTTTTATATTGCTTACAATGTTTAATGCACAAATAATGTTAAAAACAAACTTTTTTATGTAAATTGTTTGCTTAAGTGATTTCCTAGTACGTAGTGTAACTTAGAATATGAAATTATGTTAAGCTATCATACAATAGAAAAATTTACATCGTAAGATAGTGCTACGCATATTCTACGCAAGTGTCTTGATTATAAGGGTGGATATAGAAGTGAATAAACCCAAGGGTCCCACTCGTAATCCATAGTTAAAATGCAATTCTCAATCTGGTAATATATCATAGAGACTTAAACCCAACAGCGTCGGTAATATTGAATAGTTTTATTAGAATATCTTCAATTTTTATCATTCCGAGAATTGAAATATATCAAAAAGAAAAATGTATAATTTAAACATATAATTTTCATTCGGCTAAAATATGACAAAGTTTGCTTGGCATAATCCAAACTCGTTTCTGTTTACAGATCCTAATCCCATTTAATTGTTCTGGCCCACATCTCAAACCAAAGTGACACATAAAGCATTGGTCTTATCTTAAAAATTTTGTTCTATTCAAACAAAAGAATTGGAATTGGTTGTGCTGTTCGGGAGAGGGTTTTCCACTTCTTTGTTTATTACAGTAATTCATATGTAGTTGTAATTGTTGCTATGTGTTTGAACATGCACTTTACGTACTAATACAACGCTATTAAAACCCAAAAATAAATCGCCCATAATTTTTTATATTGTTCTTTCACGCTGTACTCACTTGACAAATGATCGACTTTTACAAATCCTATATAATTACTATGAAATTATTATTAATTGCTATTTTTTCTCTCCGAAAGAAAATTTTCTTTTGTTAATTCACATACATATACAGCAAATAAATTAACACAACGTGCAGTGAACATAAAAACGACGCTTTTGTTATTATATAAATATATTACTTGTCTTAGCGCGCAATAAAGAAAATTTTTATTATTTTCTTTTCTATTGCAATAACATTGGTAATCTATTAATATTGTCATGAAAGTTATAAAACGTTTAACTTTCAAACAAACTTTCTATGAAGTTTCGAATGAAAAATTTTGTTGTTGTTGTTAGTGGCAAAGATTGTAAACCTGGTAATATAGAAAGGTTCAATTACACTTAATGATAATTGATCTATAATATTACAATGTTAATAATTACCATGTTAAAATTATGAAATTGTGGTTGTGTTATTGGGTGATTTTCAAATAATTATGCATGGAATTTAGTTCGTTAATTGCAATAGGCGCTATTAAAAGCTGCATACCAAATGAAATTGGAAATAATGCAATTTCGTAATATTCGAAAATGTATGTGTGAAACCCACAAATAAATAACAAGTCAATAAATTAACAGGCAATACCTAACGATAAAGTTTCTACATAAAAATCGAGTTTCCGCTTCCTTCAATATCTAGGCAAAAGAAATACGAAACAAAAAAGAGAATTTTGTATTATTTAAATCCAGTTCAGTAGAAATTCGTTTTGATGACAGAAAAAAAGGACTAACGGTAAATTCTTTGATGTCTGATGACTAAAAATCTAAAATTGTAAGACGAGAACAGGATCAAAAAACGAAGTAAATTTTTTTGTAGTTGAAACTTTACCAATAAAAGTTAATTGAGTCTGATAGCAATCGTTTTACAACTTCCTTTAGATACGATTTTTTCAAGTTGCATTTAAGAAAATATAATATTAAAATAAAGTTTTTAAATATTTTACCTGTATGTGCGCTATAGATGAGAAATAACACAAAAATCCAGTACGCCATAGCTTATGAATAATTTGCTAGCAATCGGTGCGGTGCAGATCACATTTTCCTGAACATTCAAAAAAATGACACAATTCAAGGATTATTCAGTTCAATTTAAATAAACATAAACAATCATATTCACATTAAAAATAAACAACCAAAACTTGAAAATAAATCCAATTTCTTAAACAAGCGAGTTGTTTTAACTTTTATGTACAGATTGAAAAGTTTTTTTTTATTAATAAATAATTTCAATAATCAGTTCAAATCACACAATACTACAGAAATTCATTTTGTTTAACATGAAACTTAGCGTTGACTGATGAAATTTTTTAGAAGCAAATTTTAACGTATTCTGGCGCGTTGTTATTTAAAAACATTTTCCGACGTTTCTCGGCACTGAAACACCGCTGAAATACGTAAAGGATTTCCTCGTACTGCATTTAGCGCCACCCTGAAAATATCGGAGACCTGGTGAAATACTCCTAGCGAATGCGCAGATTACCAAATCTATACTCAACCATAAGTAAAACCTTCAAATAAGAAGAAACTTACACTTTTTTGATGAATTTGCTTCTCATCTATTTTGATTTTTTTTTACCTTATTTAATTCAATTGCATCTCTAAGAAAAAATACATTAGTAGTTAACAAGTAACTAAATCAATGCAAAGTTCCGGTGTTACTATTAGTTAAAAGGTGCATGCTGGAAAATTGCCTTTATATGATGACCCTTTCTATTCCCATAGGAATCTTTACATAGATCCTGCGTTATCGTAAAAGAGAATTGAGTATTTCTTGATTGTATAGGAGGGGAAAGTTACCATTATGCAATACAGCTTGAAAATACAAACGAAGAATAAAAAAAACACAGACAACAAGTAAATGCAACTTTATCACTTGTCATACAAACAGAAAATGTCATATAAAAGCCCCAAATCGCATTGGGGTTTTTTTCATGTTATTGCTACTAGAAGAAAGCTAAAACATAACCGTGTTACTGCTACAGAAATCTTGGAAATAAAATATCATCTTACATTAACTTAACAAGTAATTTATATCATATAAAATAACTTATTTAAAAGGATAATAAAGTAATAAAAAATATTAAGAAGATTATTTAGAAGCAAGAAACGTTTATAAAATTAATAATTTTGTTAATATATGCATAAAATATGAAATTCAAGAAAGATTATAACATTTTTAAGAAGTTTACATAAAAATATTTAATATTAGTCAGCTTCTAAGAGTATTTTATATAATTATTAATTTTACATTTTGCAAATAAAACCGAATGCGACCGAATGAGCATTTCAGTTACAAAAAGAGCTAACTCCACATCTTAGTTATAAAAATGCGTAATTCGATATTTCAATTAGGATTTTCTACTTAAGTGTGAAAAATAAAATAAAAATATTATCCTAAATTCTTCTCTAAACATACTAACAATAAGAATACTAAGAATACTATAAACAAAAATCAACTCATTAGGAAGGCAAAAAATACATATAAAACAGTTTTTTGGCTCTCTTGAAAAAAATATTGATAAATGTAGTTTTATAACTAGGCTACTCAAATGTCAACACCATTTCCACCTATTATTGCTAACTTTGTTACGGTAATAATAACAATAAAACGCAACATTAAACAGTAAAAATTGAATTTTGTTTTTGAAGAATAAAGGAGGTTTTAAGTAATTTCACAGCTCCCAACAAGATAATTAGTAACTAAAAACATTATATATAACCCTAACAAAATTCAATGGCTCTAAGAGAAGCGCTTTTCGGTAGTTTATTTTATTCAAGCTTTGCTACTACAATTTTCTAATTAAATGAAGCGAACCGAAACGCCCTATGCAAGATTTTACATATATTGATTTCTATCGTTGAATCAAGAAAAACATATTTTTCTTAATATGCTAATTACTTATTACCGCTAAAGAATGTCATAAATGCATTAACATAATTATTCGATTTTTCCTTTAACGTTCTTATGATTACGTTGAATTAAATTAATCTTATATGCTGCTTATCATACAATAATGAAAATTATAAATCAGATAAAAATATGAAAGAATAATAAAATGAAATTTGAAAAGGATATCTTTATATTGAGCCATGAAATTAGCACTTTGTGCGAAGAGTAGATTTAATGAGGCAATAAAAAAATGATCGGAGGATGTCAGAGTAGATTTAAAAATTATTTATGGGATTCGATAAAGATTTTTCTTACTCGAATTATTGTAATAAAAATATACTAAAACCTATAACATTACATCAACCTGTATCTAATATATGAAAAACTGCTAAGAGAAAAAATCAATTTCTATGTCCAAACAAAAGATTTATATGAAAATATACATTCATTTCATGTTTAATGTTTTGTCCTTTTGATTAAAACATTATTGTAAACATTTCAGTAGAAAAATAAACATTGCAACGTAGAAAATACCATATGTATAATAGCTAAATAAAATGGAAATTATGAATAGAATTTTTATGCACTTGTTTTGCAAAATTAAATTGTATTTTATTTAATCACTTATTTTATAATAAATTTATAATGAACTGCCTAATATATTAATTATTAAAATATTTAGTCCGAACGGTTTAATTAGTGATATGTTGAATGTTCAATAACTATTTAAAATAATCGCATTAAAGTTCTGAATTATGACGAGCATAACAAAGCAATAATAGATCATACAGAAAACTATCATATTCAATTTTCTATATGCATATTATTATTCACAATTAGAATAATTCAAATCAGATGGAACGAAACAGATACCAGTTTATTCAGAAACGGTCAGCTATCGAGATTTTGGTCTACTCCAATCTTCCCCGATAAACTAATTTATTTCCCCTAATAATTTATTCAGTAAAACCTTATTTTTTAATTAAAAAAAAGGGACTTATATGTTAAATAATAAATAAATAACCCTTTAGTAACATACAGTTGCAAATGAAAAAGTTGTACTTAAAAATTAAGAGTTTTTCCACTTAATCCGACATTTTTTTAATAAATCATCCTACAAATTTCTATTCGAAAATTATCTTATTAAACAATCAAATGTCCTTATTTATTATACAAATAAATGTTTTTTATTAAAATAATGAAAAGCATTTTCAATTTAATGACAATATTTCACAGTAAATTTAATAGTAGGGATTGACTCTTTGTTAAAATTTTTATCGATGTTTTTGAAGTTGATTGATTTAAATATGACTATAAAATGTCAATAAATGAAAAACATAAAATATGTTATTTATATTATATTGATAAATTTTATATTTATATCTGATTTATCATTAAATATTAAATATCTAGTTTAAATATTGCAAAAATAAAAACTATAATTTTATAACTTACATAATTCCATTTATAAAACAGTAAAATTAGGTTATTACAACAAAGTGCAAGTTAGCAAATCGTTTCTGAATTACCATAGAGGTATTTGATGTAATTTCATCACAAATACAAACACATACAAAGATTTAATTCCTATAATTTAATGGGCACTTTTAGATAAAAAGAGCAGTCGTATAAACGCAAAAACTATACAAGAAAGAAACAAAAAACATGTAGTACTTCTTAACATATTAAATAAAATGTGAAAGGGGAAGATCGGTAAATGATGTTATAAAATAGAAAATGAGCAAGTGGAAATTGTGGTCTGAAGTTTTCCAATAACACGAGTAGAGTTATTTGTTATCCCACATGGACAGTACAGGCTGTATATCAACACATGCCCCTAATACCAAGTTATTGTGAAATATTTATGAACATTGTAGATATGTCTACATATACACTTCCACATTTGTTTTCCACCTGCATCATGTGCAAACGCAAAAATTTCACACTCAAAACACATTTACCAAACGAAATGCATAACTTTCGTATCACGTTCATGCTAAAATATATTTGAAAGCCAGACCAACAACATTCACATATGCAAGTTAAGTAATACTAAATATATTATAAAAAAAGCAGTGTGCGCTATTATATACATTCCCTATTCTTTAAAATTAATATCAATACGTGTTTAAAATGTTTATCGCAGCTATTGCAGAAAACAGCGTTTCCAAAACTGTGCGAATGAAAAATGAATAATAGTTTCGCAAAAATTATCAAAATTAAAATGAGACTTGAATGGAATTAATTTTTTCTAACTAGAATAGGCTTTCAATTTTATTAGAAAAAAAATTTTTTGAAATAAAACTGAACTAATTGTAAATAAAATTATAACAATACGAGTATTATATTAATTTAGCAAAAAAAATAAAAAATTGTAAAAAACTACAATATTTTGCTAATTGTAAGTTTTTCTTAGAAACGCCCTTTAGAATTGTCACTCTTTTGCAACTTCGTTATATACGAAGGTACTTCTAATGACAATTGCGATTTAGTCAAGATTTCGATATAAGAGAGTTATACAGTGTGTCCCAGGATAGATGTTACAAGAGGTATAATGGACAAAAATTTTTTGAATTTCATTTTAATATTTTGGAATTAAGACCTACTTAGTTTGAATAGAATTTTATGGATATTTTCAATTTTTTTAAAACAAGTAGGCCTTGACAGTGACGTAAACACTATTTTCTCTTCAGGTAAAGTACCCTTTTTATTTATGATATGACAAAATCTCAATTAGAAAAGTTATTCAGAATGAGAAATTATGTGGCTATATAAATTTTTAAGAAGATCTACATACTTTGATTAAACCGTCAACTTTTAGGTAAAGTATCCTTTTTATTCATGATATGGCAAAATGTTACTAGGAAAAGTTGTTCAAAATGAAAAATAATGCCCCTCTAAAAAATTTCGGGAAGATCTACTTAATTTCATTAAATAATTATTAATATCTGTTCAATAAAAAAAATGTCGGTTTAATCAAATTGGATAGATATTCCTGAAATTTTTTATAGAGACATTATTTTTCATTTTGAATAACTTTTCCTAGATATATTTTGCCATATCATGAATAAAAAGGGTACTTGAACTAAAAAATGAAGGTTTAATCAAAGACGCTAGATGTTCCTCAAAATTTGTATAGTGATATAATTTCATATCCTGAACAACTTTTTTTAGTAACATTTTGCGATATCATAAATAAAAATGGTACTTTACCTGAAGAGAAAATAGTTTTCGCTTTACCA